>JAQFXW010000607.1:0-17811 GCA_034693945.1 Dendrobaena attemsi
CGGGGGTTCAGATGGAGCAGAAATCTCGAAGCAAATTTCTGCCCTGGCCGGGATTGGAACCCGGTACCTCCTGCTTGGCAGTACAGCACGCTAACGACTAAACTGCAAACACAGTCCAGCACGCTAGCCACTATACTAACCAAGCACAATACATCACTATCTTGTGTTATGTTTGTTTTTGGATGGATCAATGAAAGCTCATGTTATGTTACAAATGAGGGTAGATTTTTGTTTACTTATTTAAACCCTGTATAGACAGATGCGATATGTTCATGCTGTTTATTGGTTGTGTAAATACTAAACGAATACTACTACAGTTTGCATTGCATCTGTATGGTTTGTTATCACTGTGACAGAGGAACCGTTATAATTATGCAAGTGGTCTATTCGATAGAACTCTTTTGCTGTGCTTACCTTACATCTTGACAATCTGGGTTCCTATCCTCTAGCAGGTTGACAATGCATTGTGCTAACTACAAGGCTAGCCTGAAATAGAACCATAGGTGCATGTCTGTGAGATAGAACCATAGGTGCATGTCTGTGTCATATTACATTGCAACTTTGGTAGCATGTCAAAGGCACAGCAACAAGGGCTAACTGACATATCTCGAATGTATAGGTTAAAAAGCTCTAAAATTGGCCTACAGGTATAATTTGCCATTCCTGTGAGCATGTGTTGGGTTTTATGTGGATGGAAGCTTCTAAGAAAGCTACTTTGATCACCATATGAACAAAATTATACTCTATTGCCTTTTTCTTCATGTACTCCATCATCAATATACCCTTGACTGGTTGAACTTTCGTTTCTGTCGGTGAAGGAACATGGTAAAGAAATGTCAGACGATATGTTCGAAGACCTAGACCACGAAAATGAGGTCGTCACTTTCGTGAAGATTCCAATTGCTCATCATCGTTGCCATCAGAAACCAATCATTTTATATATTCATATTTTTTAGATAAATTGATTAATGATTATGTACTGTGACAAACTGACAGATACCAGTGTAAATATATAGTTTAGGCAGAATCGTGCCTTTTCAATGATCTGGAACAGCCTACCTTTGGTGCTCCGCTTGCTTCCTAGATTGCATCTCTTCAAGGCAACTGTTCAGAAGTTCTCTGGACTCCATCAAGGCTTATTTATTTCAGCATCGTCTGCTTATTAAATAACTTTGTACTCAATGACTTTATCACCATAAAGTTTGGCTTAGGCAACTGCTTACATCTGGTGTTTAATGATGTTTCTCTTTGTTGCCCTATCTCCTTTGATGTGTACAACATACAAGGTACCAATACGAGCTGCAGGTGTTCAGTGTTTCTTGGCTTCTACTTTCTATCTGAATTTCATTTAAACTTCTTCCATGTGAATACCTTTACACTAGTAAAGATAGAATGACATGTGTGAAAGGAATGTTATTATTTACTTTTTAATCCTCTTTCAGCCTGTTGGGTGTGATAGAAAACTTGGTTCAGGCAAGAGGTTTGATAACTGCATGGTATGTGGGGGCAACAACCAGACATGTAAATCTGTCCAGGGATCAATGGACACACATGCTATGAAAACAGGTACGGTATTCCAGTCTTTCCAGTATTCTCAATCTCTAATGGAAGCAGTGAAGGTCTTTCGGGCAACGAAATAATTATTTTTAAAACTGCAGTTATGTGGTGATTTGTGGAAGTTATGGGGATTTCCCAGTGAAGCCGCATTCTTAATTGTTTGAATTGTTATGTAATGATTATGTTTAGGTCATCAATTTCAGGAGAGCTGTATCAGATGCTTCGTCGGTTGCTGTTGATGACCTAAACATGATTTACTTTTGTTTATGTTAACAAATGCTTTGTTTTGAAGTCATGGGAATGAAAATTTCTCCCGCCAGAAGTTTATAGTGTATAGCTAGAAAGAAGCAGGTTCTGAGATTCAGGTTAATACTTATTCCAACTTATGACCATCACAGGCCTCTGAGTCCCTGCTATTAATAATATGGTTTTCTTGTTGTTAGGTTACAATAAGTTGATTACGATACCAGAGGGTGCCACTACCATCACCGTGGAAGAAGAGACGGAGAGTAGGAATTTTCTGGGTAATGCGTTGTCTGAAATAATTGAGTGTCTTATCTATCTGGTGGACAAATACTTAACATCAATCGCAAGAGCCACACATAAGATGCAGTGTATGAACAGACAGACAAATAAGCACCTATGCTGGCAGATAATATTGAAAGGTGTATCCATATTATGTATTTCTACTTCTGAAGCGATTTAATGACAATGTCAGGTCATAGTGTTTTTCTGCTGTGAACAAGAGCAAAAGAATGCAGGGAATGATGATGACATATATTGGGACAGAACTCTTTAGATCTGCAAAATATTTAAAAGAATCAATTTATGCTAGCGGTTTTGCCTGTCGGAACACGATAAGTAGCTTAAGTGCTTCCTCCTCCCCCTTTTCTTTGTCCCTCCTCTTCCTCGTCCTCTTTCTCCTCTTCTTCCTCCTCGTCCTCCTCCTCCTGGCCTAGTCATGTCAGATGGTGTGCCTGACTGAGAGAGAAATAAATTTCTGCTTGCAACTGCTCTTTGTCTCTCATTGTTTGAATGCTTAAGTCAATTTCATCTTTTGCTTGTTATCAGTTATACACAGAGTGCCAGAAGCAATGGCAATGACTAACAACCATATGATTAGTAATCTATGCAGTATGCACTGTGCTAATAAGGTTAATTTTCTTTTGCAGCGGCCAAAAGCATACAGGGTGATTACTTTTTGAATGGAGATTTCATGATCGACTTAGGACAGGTTAAAACAATGTCAGGAGGTGCCTTTGAGTACAGGAGATCTCTGTCTGGCAGGGAGTTTTTGGTATCATCTGGACCACTCAAAGAGCCACTCCTTGTCGAGGTAATTCATCTCATGGTGCCTGACTCAGGGTGTCTGCACTAATGGCATCAGTCATTAGTTATTCAAAAACCACTTTTAGCTAGAAATTCCATGCGGGGCTTTCTGGAGTCTCTTGATTCAAGTTTTGGCATTAACCTGCTGTTTGCAAGAGGAAGAAAATCTCATAACTGAAGCACATTTTGTGTTTTTTATTCACCTGAACTTGGATATTAGTTTACAGTAGTAGCAGCTTTTTCTTTATAAGACATTATATAAATTTGTGCTTAATTGTACAATTTTATTGAATCATTGATCAACCAAACTGTTAGAATGGCTTCAAAGGTTCTGTTGCTTGGGCAAACTGTGCTTGTGAAAATTGTCTCAGATTATTTCTCCTCCGAGATGAATTAATTAAAGCCTGAAAGAGAGAAAGATTCCATTTAGGGACATGAAACACTGCTGGTAATAGTCTGATATACAAATATCTTGTGATATTGATGTAGGTTTTGAAGCAGCCTGGAAACAGTTCGCCTGTTAGCTTCAAGTACTTTGTGCGGGTGTCAGAAGAGGAATCACCCGTTTCAACTGATGACATCTATGCCGTTCGACAGGATGTTGAAGCTGTAGTTAGTCCTTCACTCTATGTCAGGTGTGTAGAGGTTATATTGCATTGTGGTTAAGGGCGTGAATATAGTAAGTAAGTTCGTGATCTTTATTGTTTTCATCTGACAAGTGCGTGTTAACTCCTTAGCTTAGAACAATTAGAACAACAATTACTGTCAAATAACTGATGTACAAATAACTGTAATTAAATGGACACAAACTAATGCCAATAGAGCTGAAAAGTTATTGAATAATTTTGATTCAACATTTATAAAGAGTGACTTCAGCTGTTTTCCTTCTTGCAAATTAGTCGAGTAGTTTGGTCGAAGAGAAATTTTCTGTATGGATGAATGAATGCATATTGAAGTTTTTCGAAGTCAAGAACAGAATGTTGGTTTATCTGTGATCACTTTACTGAGACTGAAGTTTCTGTAAGCTATGTACCCATGTTTCTGATGTTGAGCTATGTGCTTTTGATTGGATTCACTTGCTGTGTCCACATGTCTGGGCCTCTGCTGCTTGCACTTCTGTGAATGTTGTAAGACATTCTGCATGGGATAATCATTTTAGGCTGCATGCTTTGGGACCATATGGCGTGATGGAACTATATCGTAGCTGCTTTCATTTTGAAAGCCTGTGTCTCTATAATTAGGCTGGGAGTAAATTATATGCTTTGTTCACTACTACAGAACATCACAGTTTGATGTGTGAATGTGCAGAGTTGTTGATGAAAATGATACCACAGTTGCTCAACTTTGTTTCATTTAGAACACTCATTTAGAACGCTCATTATCTTTAATGACAGTTGACATCATTTAATTTTTGTCATAAACATGTATCGAACAAAGTCTCTTGTTACTTCATGTAATGTAATTTTCAAGAATTAGTTTATAAAGCAAGCAATAAAGTTGGAGAACAGCATCAGCACTTCAGATTCACATTTCGGTGAGACCTTGGGAGCGTTAGAAATCACTAAATAGTAGTAATAATAATTAAAGAATAATTAAATTTGTGATAATAATTCTAATATATATAATCATTTCAATGTATTCCGGTTGTTAGATCGTTAGTTTTCTTAACTGTGTTTGTGCTGTTGAGAGGCAAATTATGTGGAATTGAAAGTTATCATAAGCAGACAGATTTTCTCCAGTAGGCCTAATCTACATATTCTGGTGGTATCTGATTTTTGTTCTTGTTGGTTTTCAGTTGGTCAGTTGGTGAGTGGGGTGAGTGTAGTACCACGTGTGACGATGGTGTTCAGAAGCGCACTGTCCAGTGTGAAGCTGAGAGGAATGGTGCCAGGAGTGTCGTTGATGATTCCTTATGTCAACAGCCAAAGCCTTCCAATTTGGGTCCTTGCCATACAGATAAGCCATGCGCACACTGGATTACAGATGTATGGTCAGAGGTAAGTTTTGAAATTGAGGAATCCTACAGTATGTCTTCAGATTCCATTTGTTTATTACTTTGAGTATTTGCTCCATGATGAGACTGAATAGATTATCTTAAAGGGAGGCTATGTAGAACTTCTGTAATAACAATAATAATCTGGAGATAGTGGATGAGTTGCTGCCGCAGAGATCTGGTGCTTTAAGCCCAGTGCTATTTAACATTGTTGAAGCTAGATTATATACAGTTTGCTGCCTTAGATACAACATTATACATGGGCTTCAGATGCTTCAGAATATCATGGGGTCTCGTTCTATGGATGAATTTCATGCACTTTGATCAAGTGGAGCCTTGACTCTGCCAACAATGAATACTTTGAAGCAGTGAAGTCGTCTGCTTCATTTCGTTTCGTTTCTGAAGCTTTATTTTGAACTTTATTGAAAGTACAATAGCAAATGCTGAGCTTTCTTTGCAGTCAACAAGATGATTTCTAACCTCAAACTGGCCTCAGTATATGATCAGATGTGTGGTTTTGTTGACTGGCCTACTTGTGACAGTGCAGTCGAGTATGTGGAACAGGAGAACAGACAAGAAAGGTTCACTGCATGTCCGGGAATCCAACAGTGGAAGTCGGTGCCCACAAGATTCAATATGATGACCTATGCAGCCACATGACAAAGCCGTTGACCAGGAGGTTGTGCAGGAGGGGACCATGCATAGCCGTTGAATGGATTGTTTCCCATTGGACAGGAGTGAGTTGATTACAATCTTACACTGTAAATTCTGAATCTCCTAAGCACCACTTTCAGGCTAAGCACATAGCACCAGCCTATTCTATTTACATGTGCTGCATTGTATTGAAGGTGTTTTCCATAGATCGATGCCAATTGGATATTCAAGTTCAGTTGCCATTGCGGATGAAAAAGCTTGGATGGCAGTGAATCGGATGGATTAGTTAGCAACTGTAATGTGAATTTAAATTATTGTTCACATAACGAATTTGCTTGTGCACTAGAATGCAGTTAGGCAGCTGGTATAATAGAGACTATTAGTATTATTATTCGCTAAATTTGTAACGTGCGCACCGAAACAACTTTAGCGAATAATAGTAGTAATGGTCTTTAGTCTATGCTTACTTATAGTGATAACGCTGGCATCAAGATGGCAAACTGTCGTTGCGACCACCTTAGACTGGCATTTCTTTCTGTAGGGCAAAAATAGTCATGAATCAATGGGGGGTGTACATGTAGTGTCAAGTGCATTATTGCACTGTACTCTATCCAGTCAGTGTGACTGGTCTGTTGTTAAGCTAGCTGATTATGGTTTTTCAGTGTCATAATCTTTGTGAAAGTTCCACTGAGCAACGGTTGGTCATCTGTAGCAGTCGCAACGGACGGGTCCAGCCAGATGGCGCCTGTGACAGTCAACGGAGACCGCAATCAGAACGCAGCTGTCCACTGGCTGCAAGCTGTCAGGTTCCAGTCAGATGGCATGCAGCACAGTGGAGTCCAGTGAGTAGATGACCTACAAGTGTCTCATACTCTGGAGTAATTTAAAACATCTGAATTTCTCAGCTTCACTGAAAATCTGTCTAGGCAGACCAACTTAATGCTGGAGCTACATTATTTTAAGTGTCTGTAACAGTCAGTTTGTTGGTTGGTTGGTTGGTTGTAAAATGGGTCTAGTTATTGAAGCATGGTACCCGTGTGAAAGAGGAAAGTGATTATGATGGTGCAGTGGTTTGACCCATCTGTTCTAATTCAAAGGCAGATAAACAGTTTACCAACTGTTCCTTTTTTTCAACTCATGACTCAGGTTATCTGGGTGCTGGTCTGGAAGGCTATTTTGTGTGTACCTTTGGATCTTTTACAGACAGTAGTTCTAATTGTTGTTGTTTCTGTGGTTTCAGGCTTTGTTTTTACACTTAGAAAACGGATAAGAATTCTCCAATGTGCAGTGTTCATGCAATCATCTAAAGTGTTTTTGGTGTTATAGTTGTACCGCAGTGGCCAAATAACAGATCATTTCAGAGCAGCTGTCTATACAGGCTGGAAGGATTTGGTACGTCACTTTCTATGTGACTGAAGAGATGCATCTTATAACTACAGTTGGCGTAACATAGCGTCATCTGTGTTGAACTAAATCCCACTGTATTGTCAAGTAGTGTAGAGCTTATGTTGTTGTGTGTCTTTTTCCCGAAGTGTTCGTCCAAATGTGGTACAGGAACGCAGCGACGAAAGGTCTTCTGTGCTGAGACGGAAGACGACGTCTTGCGGATTGTGTCTTCCGTTCGTTGTCATCAAGACCACAAGATGGCCGAGGAGCAGACGTGCACTGGAGACTGCTCTGCTCTCTGGTATACTGGTCCATTCGGAAATGTGAGGACCACTGGACATATATTGCATTGCATCATAATGTTGAGATTTCTGCAGCACCCGTAAAAGTAAAGTTTGCAGGTGACAGCTGATTGACAGGTGCTTAGTCAAATCATAGGAAATTGGCAGGTTGAAGCATTTACAATTGTGAGATTCATGCTACAATTTCAAGTTTGAGTCTAGGCTTCCTGTAGCACATTATTTACTTTGGAAAGATCAAGTCGAAAGCTAAATGCTGGTTTTTTTAAATTTGCATCAAAGTACTCATTGATGACTTACAATCATGGCATTCACATGCAATTTAAAATAGTTAAATGCAATGCAGTAGTAATATAATTATGTAGAATATGTAGCACTATGTTAGAGATGGCTAATTTGAGAAAGTGTCTGTTGTTTTGCAGTGTTCTGTGTCGTGTGATGGAGGCCAGAGACAGAGACTGGTGCTGTGCTTTGTGGGAGATGCTGTTGTGAATGAGAGTACGTGCGATCACAACAGTCGACCAGATGACATGGAAGACTGCAACCAGCTTCCCTGCACTGACGGTAGGCTGAGTCATTGTTGCATCAGCAACAAGCAGGGGCATATTTATGAGTTCAAATCCTTCTCCCCCCCAAAAAAACCCATTTGGTTGTGCCATGTACTTTTTTATTTTTTGCAAGTATTTTAAATGTAAATCTCCCCTCTAAAAATATTAAATGTGAAAATTGAAGTGATAACCCCCCGAAATCAGTTTCTGGCTATGCCTTTGGCAACAAGTAAAGACTGCAAAAGATAGAGATGACAACAGCAGATGCAACAGCCCGAGCTGTTAGAATTTTGCCATCCGAGAGATATTTGTGATTTGAGTTTACCAATAAGTAGAACTGAAAAATTAAACAATGCAAATAATCTAACAGTATTTCTCAATGGCCTTTGAAAACATGATATGATGTGCAGCGGCATTCACCAATTCGCACCGGCTTTCAAGCATTGGGATAACTAGCATCACTATCCTCTGGTGACTGACTAAACCATGCTTTAAATTGACATTTCTGTTTGATGTTGTACCTATAAATTGTTCTAAATAATAGTAAGTTATAATACTAGTATTGGCAATAATAATTATGTAAATCAGGGGCATGACTATCATGTTTGCAGGGTGTGCCATGCACATGGGCCTCACAATCTCTGGGGCCCATAGAGACACAAGATAAATTTCTTATTGCCACAGTTTAATCTCTTAAGGATACTCAAATTGCTGTTTATTTATTTAGATCAAAGTATATACAGAGGTCCATACTTGACCCATTGAACACGAGCCCGTGAAAAGCAATTATGCCGCTGATATAAGTAAAAAACGCTGCAGGAAATCTTTTGCTTCAGCTACAGTAACAAGCTGTTATTAAACCTTAGATGAATTGTTGCCAAGTGATGTCTGTCGAAAGTCTCGCTACGGTTGCTGTCCGGATGGACTGACTGCGGCTGAGGGACCCAATGACGAAGGCTGTTCTACGATCAGTGACCCGATTCCATCTGGATTCTGTGCTGAGTCTTCATTTGGTTGTTGTCCCGATGGAGTGACGAATGCCCGAGGTCACAACCACAAAGGCTGTCCGGGTACTAGGAGAAAAGTAATGGAGGAAGATCTGGTCATACCAGAAACAACCTTGGAGAGAAGTATGACAATGCTATTGACTCACATTCTGGGATATACTTGGAATAGATTTTGCAAATTATTCTTGGAGAACATGATTGCTCTTCTGCTTTAGCATTTTTTTCTGACCATTGTTTTAAACCTGTAGTTATTGCTGTTTTAATAAGTTCTCAGAATTTCTCAGACTATTAGGACTTTTTTTATCCAGGTGTATTTATGCTGTGCAACTCTTTCTGCCCTTGTTTCTGATACTGCTACAAAGGATGCATAATGAGCTAAATAAAGACAAATCTCAATCAGTTTTAATTGCAAATAGAAAGTCACTAATATTGTTGAGATCTTCTGAAAAAGAGAGAGACGAGAGAGAGAGAAAAAGAAAGAGACAGACGAACAGAGACAAAGAGATCGGAAGATCTAGATTGAGATAGCAGCATGATATTTCACTCTGAGTCACTTCTCGTAGGAGAGAAAACTCGTCATAAATGGCTTTCATTAGAGAGACTGCATGCTTGGAATTTCTTGGAGACCTGATTGGAAACATGTATCCAGGCGACTGACTGCAGGATAGAGTTTACCTATTGGCCATAGTATATCTTGACCTGGAAATGACCTCTTAACCCAGACCTTAGGTTTCAGCTGTATAGATGCATGTTTCCAATCAGCTAACTTGCACCAGACTTGCTCAGTCTGAACGTTATCAGCACCTTGTCTCTGAGCTAGGTCATTGGACAACTCTGCGCTTGTGTTTATGGTGACTGCAGGTCAGTCATCTGTCAATCTTGGTACAGTGTTCCAGATGGAAATTCTGATAGATAAAGGTTCAGTACTGGTCTAGTGGACATACTTATATAGTTATATGGAGGTACTGGGTAATGCGGGTATGTTCCTGATAGCAGCTGATGTCTATGGTGAGTTCATTTATCATCTCAAGGATGGATTGCTCCCTACCGCATTCAGCAACAAACTCCAGCCAGTTTTGACCTTCACACACACATGACACAAGGAACATTTTCTGTGGTAGAGCTCACTCCAATACTTGTCGCTTCACAATTAAGGCATCTGGCATCCTATTGTGGAATTTTATTCGTGCTTAAATTTGTAACTCGTGCAAGCTTAAAGAATGGTTTCGTTTAGTTTTATTTAGTAATTAGCACTAGATAACGTGAATGATCCACTTAGTCAATTGGTGATTTGTTACAGGTTATCCTAGTGCTCTGTACTTGCATTTTTGTGTCTCATCTTTTTGCCTTGTGTTTGCATTGGTTAATCTTTCGGAATTTATGTTTTTGCTTGTTCCTAGGTCAGGGGTGCGCAACCTTTTCGGTCAAGGGCCAAATTGCATTTTAGAGAAATGGCCGAGGGCCGCAAGGCTATGAAATGTGTTAATGTGTATGCCTATATAAAATAAGACTTGGTATCTTTTGGCGTAGGCTAAACAAAATGTATTACAAGTACGTTGCAAAGCCTAATGACACGAACACCCAAACAGGATTTAAAGACCATTTTCTACACAATTAATTTTGCATGAGTTTTGGTTCACGTTCACAACAATTTGTAATGGTATCTGTAATGCTAATTTGATGCTACATATGGTTGCGACTGAATGCATCGTACAACTTTATTTATATCTGACTGAGTGCAATTCAGTTGTGGTAATCGTCAAAATGGAATTGAGATTATTATCAGTTAAATTTGGTGTTAGTAGTTTTTTCTTATTGATGTTCATTATTGAAAATGTGTGTACTATGAAATGCTGAAAACAATTTAAAACGAGCCAAGTTCTTAATTTTTACATATTTGCTGATAAAATGTTATTCATTATCACTGAGTCACTGATAATGCCAACGACATAGTTAACTTCTAGCAGGGGTTTCTATCCCTCTACCAAGTGGGCACACTTGCACCCAGTCGAAAATAGAGGGAAATCGGTTATTTAGAATTTGTATCAAAATTTGCTTGAAATAGGGGGAATCACAAATAGGTGGAGATGATCAAAATTTTCTGACATAGGGAGAAAGAAGCTTGGGGGGGGGATAGAAGCTCCTGACTTCTGGCATGGAAGTTAACAGAGAGAACTATAGAACAATACAACGCAGAAGGTAGTTTTTCACAAATCTAGAATGCAATTACAGTAGCCATACAAGATCCTTGTGAATTCTGCAGTGAAGTTTCAAATAGTTTTATATAATTTCTGTCTGCGGGCCACTCTGTTGTTATTTTAAATTGCCCCGAGGACTGCACAGGAGAGGTCCGTGGGTGTCTCACCTTTTAGCTTTGATCTCTTCTGCACTTCCCCTCCTGTAGCCTACTCATTTTACTGTTCTAAATTGATTGAAATATAAAAGATACTTGACTTGAAGTCAATTGCTGGCTTAAATGCTTGGAGGTTGGAACTTCGAGGGAGATATCATGCAGATCTTCTAGTCTGGGTAAGTTAAATTACCATTATTTGCTGGCTTCCATTTATGGTTCCTTGGTGTTGTCAGCATCTGTTGTGCATTTGTTCAGTGCCAGACTGCAGCACAGGCAATGAAGGACCTGCAGAAGATGGTTCTGGCTCCATCTGTGAACGAATTCCAGAGACTCATTTGTCACCGGTCATCGGTTGCAGTCTCTCTGAGTTTGGTTGCTGTGAGGATGGAGTAACGATAGCGCTTGGTGCACATGGCTATGGCTGTAAGGAATCAGCCTCTCCAAATGACTGCAGCAACCAGCTGTACGGATGTTGTTCAGATGGCTTTACATCAGCCCTTGGTCCAGATCACGAAGGCTGCCCTGAAACATCCACCACTCTGAGCACACCGATCCTGGACAACTACGGTCTGTTGGTCTTGTAACTATCTACGTTTAGCAATGGGACATTTTCTGTAGAGGCCTAGCATTAAAATCCTTCAAATTTGAAAGCTGCAAGTTTAAATCCTGATAGCTTTTTTGCCATGAATTTAACTATTTCTTATATTTCTTTAATACCAGTAAGCCCCACTTAAGGATTAGCTTATTTACTATCATATAATAAAGATATTCAGTACCTTGTGCCTATACATCTTCTACATTAGTATAGATTGTAAGAATAATGAGCAGTTTCATAATACTGGTAGTAATACTCATAGTAATTATCTTAGGTGGCAAGGTGAGACCTACAGCTGAATTATTACAGGAATTTATATTATGGCATTTCTTTATTAACGTCATTTTTCTGTATTTAGTGCAAATAAACTACTTATTTGCTTACTTACACACTTAGAGAAATAGGTAGCTTTCCTGAGAGATGATCGCCATTGGCTTCCCTCTATAGAGTCTCTGCCATTGCCCAGTGTTGCGCCTTGTCTCACGCTTCATCCTATTTATGTGAGCTCTTCACCTTGGCCTATGCCTCTCTGGGTCACCGTTCTTTGCGCTCGGCTACGCGTAGTGACCTTCTTGTTCCTTTCTCGCGTACTGCGACTATGCAGCATATATCTTTTTCGGTTGTGGGACCGGCTGTTTGAAATGACTTCCCACTTGCCCTTCGCTTGCTTTCTCATGATTCTTCAGCTTCATTCCATCGCTTTCTTAAAACTTTTCTGTTTGACCAGGCCTGGGTCAGGAGCACCTCTGAGTAGAGATCTTGAAGGAATGCTATACAAATTATTTTGATTGATTGATCGAACACTATAGATTAGAGGTGCAATGGTTCTGACACAGACGTGCTACTTCTGAGCCACTTTAGACATCTGTTATGATGTGTTCTGTTATAAATGCATTGAAGTAAACCTACACCTTGAAGAGTTTGATTCAATTGAGAATCACTGAATGTTCTTTATATGCAGCAACTTGTGACGAGTCAGCACATGGTTGCTGTGTGGATGGCATCAGCGCAGCCCTTGGCCCTGGTCTCGAAGGCTGTCCTGAGACAACCACAGTGGTAACTCCTGAACCACTTGTCTCATGTAAAGAGACTCGCTTTGGCTGCTGCCCGGATGGAGCGTCAGCAGCAAATGGACCCAACCAAGAAGGCTGTCAGGATGCATCGAGCATGACTAGCAATTGTGGTCTCTCTGCCTACGGATGCTGCCTTGATGGGCGAGCCGAAGCGCAAGGTCCGAACTTTGATGGATGTGACGACAAGGACAAGTATATGATCACGTGCTTTGATTCGCCATATGGATGCTGTCCCAATGGAATAACGCCTGCATCTGGACCGCACAACATTGGCTGTCCATCGAGAATGACCCGTGGAGGTAGGGGTTGTTTATAATGGAAATGAATTGTTGCAATTCAAATGGCACTTCTTCTGCAAATGTATAAATAAGTGAAATATTGTGATTGCAACTTAGCTTTATGATGAACTGACTACCAGGAGAGCCAAATTGCTGGACTGCACTCATCTTCAAATAGTGTTCAGGTTAAAATCTGATATCATAAGTTCACATTTGCCTTGTTGCCCCAGCAGCTAGATCTATCGATTCACCCCAGTTGCATGTTGCAATGTATGATATCACATTGCGAGCAATTAACATTACTTTACAGATGGTTGTCCTGCAATTTGTTGTGTAACAATTATTCTGGAAATAAATGTATGGTCATTCTGTCAGCCAATGCAACTAGCGAGATCTTGAAAGGTACAATATAATTGCTCAATGCTCAGGGTACATATATCTATCTATTTAGGCAGCCGTTGTGCATGTATGTGTGTGCATGTGTGTTAGGTATTTGCTCACTTGCAAAGGATTCCACATTGTGTACGAACTACACTGTCAAGTGGCACTTTGACGTGGCACTTGGTGAATGCAATCGGTTTTGGTATGGAGGCTGTGAAGGCAATTCCAACAAGTTTGACTCGGAAGACGACTGTCAGTTGGCCTGCGTTCAACCTCAGGACCTCGGTATGTACGGCCATTTGGCTGCATTTAATTGGTTGACCTGAATTTCTCTCTTTTATTAATATTCAGTTTGTACGTGATTTCTGCTGTGTATTTCATTCTCATTTGTCGAATTCAGCTGCGATGAATATGCTCCAGTCCACAATGTAGAGATTATCTTAGAGGATGTCTGAATCTGCACTTTAAAAAGAATTTATTATGAATCCCAAATTTCTAAAGTGTTATGTAAAAGATAAGCACTGGGCACCATCTTACTGATGCACACTGCAATGAGTGATATGATGCTCTGTGTAATTGCATGAGAATGCTCAACCTATCAGTTACATCTTACCTATCATGTTATATCTTACCTCTCATGTTATATCTTACTTTGAGTTTGCATGCATTAGGTTGGAAATTAGTCAATATCTGTTGCAGTCTCATCTCCACCATGATATGTAGAATCGTCTTAGACTAACCCAAGAATTATTGTATGGTATCTCCTTATGCTACACCGTTCTATGTCGTCTGATGTTGCATTGTAGACAGGTGCTTCCTGCCACCTTCTGGGGGTCGTTGCCGTGCAACACATGTCAACTACTTCTACAATGCGGAAACACGTCAGTGTGAGCAGTTCAGCTACGGAGGCTGCGGCGGAAATAATAATAGATTTGATTCTATTGAGCACTGTGAGCGAATCTGTGCAGAACCACTGAAACCAGGTACTTGTGATAATCGTCTGCTATGCTTAATTTTAAACAAAACTTTTTGTGTCAAGAAGCTGATTATGCATTTATAATATCTATTCAAGCTTTGAGACATGACTTTGTAATTGCTCTACTTCATAGTGAATTAGTTGTACCTAAAAAGGACTGAAGCATAAATAAGTTCCAGTTATGTACATAACGCAATGTCAAACATATGTACAATGGATACATACTTATGCACATGCTTACCTGTGTAGTTTGTGTACAAACCAAGTGCATACAGCTCAGCACTGGTTAGACTGGTACTGCTGAAGCTTTATCCTCTTTCTCCACACATCAAGTCCTTTTGTTGACATCTTTAGAACACATTAAATTCATGTAGCCTTCTGGCTAACCAAGGAATTACTGGCATTGCATAGAGCCCTTTGAACTGTATAAAGAGCAGCAGGAGTAAGTAGAGTTTTGCTTCATTTAGATGTTTGTAGTCAGCCACACTCATCCGGTCCCTGCAGAGGCCACTTTGAACGCTGGTATTACGACAAGGACAATGGCCTTTGTCGACCATTCATCTATGGTGGATGCAAAGGCAATGAGAATAGCTTTGAAACATTGGAAACCTGTCAGCAGCGATGCAGAGAACCAGTCTCACATGGTCAGTCAGCTGGGTTCTACTGGTGCACTTGTTTGCAATGTTGTTATATGGAAAAGCTCACTGTCTGCTTGGATGGTATGGATACTGCTATAAAACAAAGAGGACCAGAATCGCAATAATTGTAGATTCTTCATAACTGTGATTACCAAAATATTACCAAAATATTTACGTCGGAAAACTAATAAGCTGAATGAGGTGCATCTTCTAAATCAACAGCGTTAAAAGATGCGAACTGATGTTCAGCATTGATACAAAGTGGAAAAGCTTCAATTTGAAATAGATAACTTGTCCAGCAATATAAGAAAGATTGTGATTAATGTCTCTCAAAACGTTTCTCCTGTTCTTTTCACTGTACGTGATCAAGGTGCAGAGAAGATACAGATTGCTACGAATAATTCCTCAGGAAAGTTCTCTCACCCTAAGACTGCTCTATTTGCCTGTGCTTGGTTGAGAGCGCTTCTGAGTAGCACTCTTGACGAGAGGCTAGACGAAATGTTTCTAATGAATGAATGAAAGTACAGTTTATCTGTTGCTATTTGCAGTTTGCAAACTGGAATCGGATCCAGGTCCATGTGACAAAAAGACGACTGTCTGGTATTTTAATTCTAAAGTTGGTCAGTGTGAGACATTCGCCTTTGGTGGTTGCCAGGGTAATGCCAATCGATTCTCATCCAGAGAAGAATGTAGCAACACTTGCGAGAGACCGCTGAAACAGAAATCTGTCGGTACGTATTTTGTGGTGTTTCTGAGCTCTGGTATTTCCGTTAAAGAGCAGGTAGCTGAAACACTAGAGTTGTATTGATGCTTACAGACAGAATGAAGGATAGTAGTAGGCCTAACGCATCTGTTTATTATTTGACATTAGTTGTATTTCACATCAAGCTAATTATTATTTGATCAAACGTAATGATATCATTTGATGTAAGCAAAATATAATGGCGGTCCAATATCATGGTGAACGAACGCATTGCTGAATTTAAGCCTGTCGGAAAATCTGTAGCTCTGAATTGTCCACTTAGACATGAAAAGCAGAATATCGGCATGGAACCGGAATCAATTCCTTCCAAAGGCAACTCAGCCTTTCATTTCACAAAATAGGATCATTCTAAGTTTCACATGCCATTACTTAGTTTTGAATATATGTATCTGTGTGCACTGTGAATTATTATTTTGGAAGACAAGTTAAGAAATTCTGATTTTTGTAGTTGAGGTCCTTATGTGGTTGAGGCCCATGTGCACTGGCACACGGTGACCATGTCTAAATCCGGGCCTGGAATAAGGGATGGATATTTTGTATCGCAGACATCTGTGCACTACCGGCTGAAACTGGTCCGTGTCGTGGTTACTTTGAGAGATGGCATCATGATCCAACAGACGGATACTGCAAGCAGTTCATCTTTGGTGGATGTTCTGGGAATGCCAATCGATTTGAATCGGAGGCAGACTGCAGGACTACCTGCTCAGCCAAGCCTCCGGTTGGTAAGTTAAAGGCGCCTCGTCACAAATTTCCAACATACTAAAAGAATATTTTTCTTGCATATTTTCAGTTGTCTTCATGGCAAGTATAAAAAGTATGCATTCAGACATGCAGCTTTTCATGTGCACAGTGTCTTTGTGAACCTCACCTTCGGAGCGCTTTCTTGATCGCTTTTCTTAGAGTAAAACGACAAGTCTCGTTTCTTAACTGAAGCAAGAATGTCCAGAGGCAACAGTAGCTTCCTTTGTATTGTTGCTACTTGTTCGAGACATTGGGGTTTGTCCATAGGGGTAAATTAAGAGCCATGGTTTGGGATCTAGGTGTCTTCCCAAATTTCGCTAGGAATTCAGAAGAATTGTTTTTGAAACTAAATGTTATCACTATCTTCATTTCTTATCATTCTCTTTTGCATGAATTATTTCTGTGTTATGCCAAAAATAAAGATACAGATGCGCTGTTAAATGAAGAAACTCTTCAACATTTTTAAAATAAAAAGGCTATCCACTGAAAATATCAGTTTGTCTCTATCGTTTTGTTCTAAGGTCTATTTCGATTAATAAGCTGAGTCATCCAATCATTTGACCAAATAAACTGATGAACAGGATATGTAAATCAGTAGCTTGTTGAATATTCTGTTTGTTTTATTTGCTATTGGTTTGACATCTAGACGTGTGTCGCCTTCCGAAAGTTGAAGGGTCGTGTCAGGACTACGTTGCTCGATATTATTTTGATGCTCACACGCTTCAGTGCCAGCAGTTCTACTTCGGAGGCTGTGATGGAAACGCGAACAGCTTTGAGACAGTAGAGGAGTGTGAGAAGAAATGCCAAAGAGCAACGCTCATCATAGAGACCACCACCATCTTACCGGTTCTTGCCTCGACGCAGGCACCTTCAGGCACTGGTATTTGTTAATAAAAAGCTGTTCGACTACAAGTTATGATACAACTTTGGTCTTCCAGTGGCAATCTCAGCCTTCTTTCTAATCAGATGATTTCTAGATTAGATTGAATTCAACATTATTTGTCTCATCTGAATGAAGTCTTTATTGTACAGAAGATGCAAAAAATTTCACAAAAGCAATCAAAATAACAGAAAACGCAGTTGACATCATCACAAATCACAATATAATCAATTAATCATGACAACAGCAATAAACTAGTGAAAAACAGATTAAATTTACAAACTATGCTTTCTATCACAGTAGCTGCACAATTGGAATCAACTGAAGCAATGCTTATGAGTATTGATCCCTTTCTAAATC
>JAQFXW010000608.1:0-17805 GCA_034693945.1 Dendrobaena attemsi
GCAGTAGCATTGGTAGATTAGCAGATGTCATCATAGATCAGTAGAAATCGTAGTGTATTTTTAAAACTTTGTAAATTGTGCAGCTGTTGGGTTGAAAGAGGTAATTTGTTCCAATTAGTAATTTGTAACGGGAAGTAACAAAAAGGCAGATGCTCACTCGTTAATCATCTCTCACGCTCACTCATTAACCATCTTTTATACATACTTTTTAATGAAAAGGCGCTTTAGAAATCTATAGATAGAATAGAATAGAATCTTTCTTAAATATTTTTAAACATTGTGAAAACTTTGGTAAGAAATAATGTGCAGAGTCAACATGAAGAACAAAATGATTATTATCAGATGATAATTCTTAGCTTCATAAAACATGCTGCTACTTTATTTAATATCTGTCATATTTATACCGTATCTTACTTCTAGCTACCTGTTCTATCATATTTATACCGTATCTTACTTCTAGCTACCTGTTCTATCATATTTATACCGTAACTTACTTCTAGCTACCTGTTCTATCATATTTATACCGTATCTTACTTCTAGCTACCTGTTCTGCAAACAGTTATCAGTTACTAGTTCTATCGGTCAATAATTAGCAAACCCACTATTTGTGCATTTAGCTTCTTGTTTTGCAATGTTAAATAATCTGGGTCCTCTTCAATGGTATACGTAGCTGCTCAGTGTTCACTCTGCTATTACTTTAAGTAATTAATATTCGGATTTCCAATTGCATTGGGACAATTACTCGGTTGTCTACTTATAGGAGTCAGTAGTCTAATGGAAGTAGATCAGAAGTAGGCAGTATATATGAGTCAAATTCAATGTTTATGAAGTCTGTGTATTCGTATCTTCAGTATCATTGATGCCCAATAGTCTTTACTGTAAGTGAGGGTCTACTTACTTCATCCGTAATGTATAGGATTCGTAAGGATGGTAGGGCTAATACTAGGAGAATTAGGGCGGGAAGAATTGTTCAAACAGTTTCGATTGTTTGAGCTTCTATAATATATCGGTTAATGTGTGTATTTAATATGACTATTATAAGAGCATACCCCTACGGTGAGAACAAGGGTTAATACAATTAAGTATTATCATGTTAGATATATGTATCGCTTGTATCCTACCTGTTCCGTAATCAGGTGTCCACAAACTGCACACCTGTAAGCAGCCATTTGAAAACCAGAATACTGAAACACAAAACAAATTGACAACTTTGAAAACGCAGGCAAAGAATGGCACAGAAAGAAAAGAATTGTATAAATCTGGGTTCCTAGTAATTTCCCACAACAGAAACAGATGGAATTGTAGGGACAGGACAATAGAACACGCAAAACAATTACATGCATCTATTGGTAAGTGTTTCTCAAGATAAATTTACGATTTAAGGATATTTGGGACTGGGACATACACACCAACTCCACATTTAGCAGTTACATTTCCTTGATGCACAAATTGCACATTCTCAGACACAAACTCCCACTTTTCAGATCTGTGGACGGATAAACGACGTCCTATACAACTATTAATCTCGCCTCAGTATTCCTATCTCAATAGCAATGTACAGACCCTACCATATAGTCTTCTTCACAGTAGATCTTGCCCTGAACAAAGTAGAAAGCTTTTCCCCTCAGCGTCCGACCTACGAGAACATCACAGAGACATCATTTACGGATCAATGACACTACCAGACAAATACCATCATTATCATCGCCACTACCATCATCAGCATACTCATACTCATCATCACTGACACTAACCAAACATCATCATTAATATGATTGATCATATCAGTTATCATCATTGTATTCGCTATACAGGAAGGAGCAGTTTAGAACCGCAGTCCCTTTATGCTAGACCCGAGACAACCAAAGTGAGAGCAACCTTACTATCTTAGCCTCGACATATGATGGCGAGCGTTAATTCCTCTCCCTACCGCCTTATCATTCCCGCAACAGATTGAAGTCAGTGTACTCATAACAACCATGAAGCTAGGGGGCTCAGATGGAATAGAAATCTCAACCTCTCAGTTAACAGTTTTGTATGCTAACTAATGGACCACTGCAGCACACCCCTGGAATAAGTAAGGATTAGAAGCGTCAATGACTTACCGCACGATGAACACACAAAGCAAGTGGAATGATAAAGTCTCCCAAGCGCCTGACACGCCTCTGCGGCACTGATAACCTTCTGGCCACACTTGAAACAAAGTCCTACAGAAGAAACAAACTCCTTCAGCAATCAAAACACAAATGTCTGCTAGTAAATGCCCGTTGAGTTGTTGCATTGTACAATTCGTTATTTAAACATTGCTGGGCCAGATACTTAGTAGTGGGCAGGTACTAAAACAATAACACACCACTAAATTAGTGCTAAATACATGCCTACATACACGTACATACAGAGACAGAGAGACTGTCACAGACATAAATAGCATTAAATATATAATATATGCAAACAAGTGCAAAACACATACAATGTCATACATACACTATCATACAGGCATATGCATATACACAAATTACATGCATACAAATATATACGAGCTGTAGGCGTCAACATACGTACATATTGGATCATTCTGTTGCCTTAGGCCCTCTTTCCATTCTTGTGACTCTTGCACAGGGAAGGCCTCTTGACAGGTGTGCAGCCGTGTATTGTGAGAAACGCTATATAACTTCATAGATGCAATACAATACATTTAGCTTGAACTAAACAGTTGGACAGCTTTAACGTTTAGATAAATACTCCTTGAGTTTTTCTGCTTTCAAGAATCAGAAACATGTTACACATAACATTACATTACGCCAGCGGTTCCCAACCTTTTTTGACACAAGGGCCATTTTTTCATAATTGGAGGACTCAAGGGGCCACAATGTTGAAGTTAAGAATCAGGTACAATGAAACATGAAAGCGAAGCATATTTTCTAATGTTTACTGGCCATAGCCTAAGAGTGAGTAGCTGAGTAACATAACTGTTATCAAATAACTACAAATCCGTAAAAGCCGCCTTAATAACACTTAAGCCTTTATAGATAATAATTCTGTAATTTTTGTTGCCGACTATTATAGGCCAGTTTTTCAATATCAGGTTGAAGATGCGTTGCAGCCAAAATCATCAGCTCATGCAAATAAACTCAATAAAGTAATTTAATAAATATATTTGCTAATATTCGTTGAGAGGCAGCGGGCCACTCTTTTAGTCTTGGCGGGCCACTTTTGGCCCGCGGGCCACGGGTTGGGAACCGCTGCATTATGCAATGCACCCATCGACTCACCAAAATACGACTCATCCCTGTTTGCAGAAGCCCTCTGTGCTTCAACTCCATCCGGTTGCCGCGGCGACAGCCTCGACGCCATCGACGGCGATGGAGGCCACTGCTCCGACGTTGCCACATCCGGATAGGTCGTCTTCACGGACGGCTTATCCGCAACGGCTCCAGGGATCGTTCCGCTGGAAAAGGAGTTGTGAGATCTGGAGCTAGTCAGCCGCATCTCGTTTTCCAGCTGTCGCGTCAGTTCCGCCAGTTTCCGCTCCGCCTCTGTTGGTCCGTCGGTCTGGTGTCGGACGACATTGTAGTGGAGACCGCGCAGACGGTTCATCGGCTGGCCCGCCGCCGACGGAGGACCTGGAAGCGGCGGGGACGGAGGCGGAGGGAAATCGGACTGGTAGCCACCGACTTCCCTTTGATGCGACGAGCGCGGAAACGTCGAGGAATAGAGTTGATAGGATCCGTTCTGCTGGAGTGAGTTTGGAGTCTGGGATCGATAGATTGAATCGTCAATCCCAGACGGATCGATCCGGTTGTGCACGGATCCGCCTCCGAACGTCAGGCCCGGATCCGTGCCGCGAAAACCAGACGGATCCTTGAAGGACACACTGTTGGCTGTTGCGAACCTTGGACCCTCGCCAAGTCCCATCTCCTCTTGGCGGTTGTTTTCCGAAGTCGCGCCTGCGGCTGATCCCGGCCGGAGTGAATAGGACGACGACATTCTGAATGTCGCTGAAGGACTATGACTGCAGGCGATTGTCGTCGCAAGGCGTGCTATTCGACATCAGTCATGATTACTGCGCTCCGACTCTTGTGTGAGTGTTGTATTCGATCCGTAACTCACTAGACACCGTCATTCTATGAAAACATCAAATGACTGAACTCATTTCTGTTTGTATCACTCTTGAAAGTCAAGATATTATTCATCTGTTAAGACTACATTATAACTAATTACATACACTATTTTAGCTCAAATAAAAATCCAAATATACCTGAAGAGGTGCTGGAAAATGAATAAATATACATATGTATGTATAATCATATACACATGCAATATATACTGTGAATTTTGATTATTAAATCAAGTCCATGATAATCATGCAACCAAATCTGAAGAAGGACACATGTATAACCTAACGTCGACACTTCTACCATTGGCTATTGGGAGTGTTGTCACAGAAATCTGTTAAATTTATGCAAATTATAGATCTCCAACTGAAATGTATCTCACGGCATGTGAACTTATGATATTTAGGGACTGAAATGTATCGCACGACACGTGAACTTATGACAGAACGTTTCGTGTTTCAATGTTAATTCAGTGTCGAAAGTACACTGCTACTTATGCTAACGCACAAACACCTGAAGCGCCATCTACTGCATTGCATCGTATCTGAGGATATACACCGTCTCTCATAGTATGCGCTGTTCAGAGGTGCTCCAGACTACAGCTCTAATGTTGAGTCGGAGTTAACACTCACGGAAGTGCTTCCTTTTACTGCGCTACAGTGGTAAAGAATGTTGATTAACTATCTGTGGATGGCTAAGGACTCCACCTTAGATCTTATAGATTCTTCCTGCCCATGTGTTACCCATTATACAAACTGTAGATAGACCTTTAAGATTTCAACTGAAACCATGCTAATAAATCCATCAGCCTCCATTAATACTATATCACGGACTTCCTACTTTATCCACCCATATGGCTTCCAGCCTCTCCAGGGGTCACAATCCATATAGACAAAGCTCCCAACAGCTAATCCAAGCCAATGCCTTTCTGTGTCCCATCCACGGCATCCAGCCCCACCCCTTAATCCAGCTCTGGCGCCAATCTGGGGTCACCAAGGGGTCGTCGTACCTCTGTATCGAATTATTTAATTTAACCTAAGGACTTCAATTACATCAGAAGTTCGCCAGCAAAGTCCGCTGCACACTCGTAACCCTCAGGCACAAAGATCTCTAGGTAGGTTCATGGGCGTTTGCTTGTCTGCCTATCTGTCCTTCTGTCTGTGTCTCCCCAGATGGTATAAATGGCCTTAATCAAATCTAATCTGATGTATGTTCCGTTAGGGATGGCGTCAATCGATTAATTCAGTGTTCCTGGAACAAAACCAAATGATAGAAATGTCCCTAAACACACCTAAACGGTCTAACAAAGTCTAAATGAAAGCATATTATATATATGTATATATATATACTGTAAGTGTTTCTAAACACACCTAAACAGTCTAATAAAGTCCTAAATTAAAGTCATAGTTTAAGAGATAAGAGGCATAGATTAAAGTGCTACTTGCTCAGCGACTCTCACCACTTGAGACTCAAGGACTACTTAGACTTTTTTTGTCCCAGTTGTAGACCACCACCACTGAATAAATGTTACAAAACAAAAATAAAGTAGTCTAATTGGGAGATTCTTGTCATAAATCAGAGAGTACTATTAGTTTTATGCTGTCTTGTAGCCATCGGAAATGATGACGAATTTTACTAATTTCATGTTTTTCAATTTCAAAACATGTAGATTTAAGGCCTTGAAAGTGGACCATCAGACAGACAGACGCTGAACACAGAATTAAAGTGTTGCTGGCCTATCTAATGGTGCACACACCTCGAGGCATGAAAGCAATCACATGCATACAACAGAAACACTGATACAGATACCATGGACTGGATACATATATAATATATATATATGTATTACAAAAGCATATGTAACTCTATAACCAGATAAACACCTATAAATATTTACAATACAGACGCCCACAAACACATGCCACATTGATGTGCATAACCAGCACTGCAAAATGACCTACTTCCATCAAACAAATATAGAAACAGACATTCGGTATAAACACAGACAGCATACGCAAAAACATACACATAAAAACACAATCTGTAAAACACTGTGAAATGTGAATAGATTCATAAATTGCAATCTTTCAATTGTAATCAAAAACCTCCAGTAGAAAGCCCATCCGTGCAATAATACCTCTCCATACTTAACTCACCTCACAAGCAAACACACCTACACACAAGCACATACTCATATACAATGTCACACATAGACAAACATAACTATCATAAACAAATAACCTTGCTGCACAAGGCATGATACTGGTCCACCAAAGTGCCAGCGAAACCGAAATTAAGAGAACTGGGTAGCCCAGATATCGGATACACTGCTAAGAAATCACATCTGTTGACAGTCCTTGGATGTCTAGTTAGTTGTCTACCATCAAGGCTGCTCCTTCCCCTCCCCCCCATTTGCATCCGATTTCCACAAACTGGGCCACCTACTTTCCTGTAACAGGTTTCAAGACGACATTTCTACTGACTAGCCACTTTCCACTCAGTTGCACACGGCAGCGTTGCACACGGCCGCAGCGTACAGGTGAAGTTGTTCAGAAATATACTTTTGAATACAGCAGAGCATTTACCTTAATAACAGTATGGCAGGCACTCAAACACTTCACATGATTTACTACTTTACAGTCAATGTTGCCAGCCAATACCTTCAGGGCACAGAACTTTTGCAACTGTTCCACCAGCTGAATATATATATATACACAATTACACATATTTAAAGTTAATATACAATAATAATTATTTAACCCAATAAACTAAAGTAAACACTAACTAGATCCGTGTGAAGAGTTGTATCTAAGTCAGCTCTATCTCTGAATAAATGAATGTTGATTGATTGCTTGATAAATATTATTGATTATTCGAGTGAAGGCACCTTTATAGGAAAGTTCCAACCATAATGAATATTAATTGATTGATTAATTGCTAAACTGATTATTTGAGTGAAGGCAACTATGTACAAGAAAATCCTGAACGGGCACCTCACATAAAGTGGAAATGGAAATGAAATGGAGGATGGAGAAATGGGTGGAGGGGTTGAGGCTGGGTTGGGGGCTGGTCTGAAGTTTGCTTACAAACTAAGTCACACTTTGAAGGTCTGTGCGTTACTACAGGACCAGCAATAACAGTATACATGACCTGAATAATTGAATATATGTACATTGCACATGTATAATTATATATACATATATAGATTCCTTTATATAATTAATATGTTTGTACTGCATTTACATTATGTATGCATGTAAAGACAGCAGCAGGTTTAAGGCCAAGTACCAGAGTGCATGTATGCTCACACGCCCACCATGCATACACTGTAGTGCAATGTACGCACGACTCCATTTATGTGTAATGTGTATTCAATGCATGTATGTGTAAAAGAAAGAATGCATGTGCACAATATGCATTTGTATGTGCACACCGTGTGTACGTATATGTTGTACTTGTACACTATGTATGTGCAAACTTCGATTGTTTACTGCAATTCTTTACCTGTTGATCTCACGAAATTGCGCTTGCAATCGGTCTTAAATGCTGGTGCCCGTTTGATTCCCGGCCGGCCACCCTCCACGTTTCGCTCACATCTCCACATTCAAGACTGAGCAGCTTCATAAACTGATTTGATTGGCCTCTCTTACTGCCCAGTGCCCGTATGCAGTTAAATTTCTCTCTCAAACCTACAGAGCTATTTTGGGTCAAGCTCCTTGCTACCTCTGCGACCTGATCCAGCGGCCTCTTTCACCTGATCCAGCGGCCTCTTTCGACTGCTTCCGGTCGCCCTCTCCGTTTTCCAGGCCATTATGACCTTCTGGTGTCTCGTTCTCAGACTGCTACTGCCCAGCATTACGCCTATGCATCTGTTGGTACATTGTGTGGAATGACCTTCCATCGTTGACTCGTTCGCAGTCTTAACTGGCAGTACTACTGCTGCTTCTGTCCACTGTCTTAAAACTTATCTCACGAGGTCCAACGCACGTCTGATTAGGTCGAACTGAAAGACGTGCTTTACATTATGCATGTATGTACACACTAATAGTAATACACTATGCATATTCATGTACACTAAGCATTTATGTGTACAGTATGTATGAATGTATCTATTTTATGTTTGCCTTTGAGTAGACGGCCTTGCAGAAGCCCTATATAAATCTTCCCTAAAAATAGAAACAATATGTGCAAAATCCTGCATACTGCATAGGCACATGCCTTGTGCATACAAAGACAAACAAAGTCAT
The DNA here is from genome assembly GCA_034693945.1 of Dendrobaena attemsi. NCBI lineage: Eukaryota > Metazoa > Annelida > Clitellata > Crassiclitellata > Lumbricidae > Dendrobaena > Dendrobaena attemsi. The sequence continues at coordinate 8,363 of JAQFXW010000608.1, forward strand.
AAGTAAACCGAAAGCAGAGCTGTAACCAAAACTGTGATCCGCGAACAGGTACACTGGTCCCCAACCTTTTAAGTAGTGTTCTCAAGGCCTTAGTTGCTGGTCTGCTAGCCCTTAGTTACCGACACCCAAGTCTTTAGTTGCCAGTCCCAAAGCGCTTAGTTGCCGGACCCAAAGCCCTTAGTTGACGGTTCACAAGGTTCTTGAAACAAATATTTGCTATAATGCATTTAAATTAATCATTAACACAGAGCACGCTACTCATGCCAGTCATTTCACACAGAACGTACTCATGCCAGTCATTTAACACAGAACACGCTACTCATGCCAGTCATTTAACACAGAACACGCTATTCAATGTGCTCATGACAATTATTTCACACAGAGCACACTACAATGATTTAGTAGAACTAGCCCCTAACTGTTCCTAATGTATTTATATAGCACCAGTTTAGCATATTTGCTATGCATTGGGCTATAGGATCTCATGCATGGTGTTTGGCAGAGTTATAAGTGTCATAATCAATAGTCTTTTTTATATCATAAACATAAAAGTAGGCATACAATGGTTTAGTAGAACTAGGCCCCTCTGCCCTTACACTAATTGTAACCCAATTACTTAGTAAGTAATTAAGTCACAATAAGTAATACTTAAACACAGACCCCATCCCACGGTAGAGCGGTAAACTCACATGAAGCTTAGGCATGCTGCAAGCAAGGGCTTCTGTCCCTATACCAAACGGGCGCAAGCGCGTCCAGTAGAAAACATGGCCTTAGGTTATATACATTTTACAATGTATAATTTTCAGAAATAGGGGGGAAGACTGGTCAGATGGGATGGAAGAATATTTTTGAGTGGGGAAAATGTAAAGTCATGAGTTTTTCAACCCGGCTGCTTGGAGGGGGATAGAAGCCCATGGTTGCAAGCAAGGACATCCGGCAAATATTTGGGCCAACTATCCGGATCTGGTGGAAATCATATCCGGTAACCCCCTACACAGAACACTTTACTCATGACAGTTCTGTCACACAGAACGATAGAGAACACACTACTCATGTCAATGTACTCATTCCAGTTCTGTCACACAGAACACGCACATCAAAGTAAACCACAATGAACAGCATGGAAAGTGCTGCTCTAGAACAGCCATGTACAAATACACGTATTGACATTAATGCATATCTAACATGTACTTCGTAGGTCTATTGCGTGTCATGACAGAACATTAACAATACATGCTGTTTGTGAGCGTATCCACTCATAGTCCTTGTGTGCAAAGCAGGTGCAAATCATCCGCCATTCTACCGATCTTCCAAGGTCACAACTACTGAAACTATTAGCAACTGCTGGAAAGTATATTGTTCCAAACTACTGCAACTCTGTTAAAGACTTCTTCTCTTTCTATTAGCATCTGCTGGAAAGTATGATGTTCCTGGAACACATCTTATCTTGGCAGGCATATAGTCATATTCTCTGTTCCCTCCATCTGGAACTCTCCTCATCCTATGTTCTGTCGAGATTTCACTCTAAACTGAAAACCTCTGAAAACTTCAGGCTCATAGGCAAGACTATTAATTGTTGCAGGCCTTAGTGTGCACCACTGAACTCGGATACTGATACTCTTCCAAAGCCCTATCTGCACCTCATCGTGGTGGGAGGGTGAACAGAGAAGTAGGGGATTGCCTGGTGAGGCTAAGCCATCAGTGGAGAAGCCATGGCCATACATGTACGGCGCTACGTGAGGTGGACAGGCACCACGAACTTTGAAAGTGCTGGCTAGAGTAGGAGGCTGGTATGGGAAGGATGCCTAGGGGTGAAAGAGATCGACAAATGGGACCACTGGCTTCCTTACCCTGGTGGCTTCCTTACCCTGCCGAGAGAAGAATGGTCACCACCTGGCAAAGAGACCAAGAAATCTCAACATGAAATGCCATATTGAGGCCTCATATAGTCGGCGCATGTCTGACGGAGGGGAAAAAGCGGAGAGACTGAATTTTGTACAGGGTATAATCAAATAACAGTTGTACTGCATTATATGTATAGGCATTATAATGGAAAACTATGCAGTGAAACTCAATTCCTGTATAATATCAACGGTGCCATACAAATTAAAACGATTATATGAGTGACTACCAACTGGATTAAGGACTTCTGAGCCAATTAATCATTTACCAGCGGTGAAATCAACAAGAGCACTGACTTGATCAACACAAGTATCAATTGAATCATAATGATATGTATTCATTATGCTCCCGTAAAATGTACAATGAGAACACCTGACTAATCTGACACCTGCTACGGCCAACTGCGTTATTCCGACCAGCAGATGAACTTTCGAAACTTTCCTCGAGTGCACTTCACTAACTGCTACCAAGCTGAGAATTTCTATGCCAGCAGCAGGGTAATCTTGAGTTTTAGTGCCCCAAATGTTTTCAAAGTTTTCCATAATTTCAATTCAATAACGTCGTTTACTTTTGAAAAAATACGAGGCAGAATTTGTCACTTATAAATAACTTACTAATTGAAATGTTGATAGTATAAGAAGCAGGGTGAAGAATTAAAATTCTGCAATTAAACAGAAGTGGGAATATGTATGTATGTATGTATGATAATTTTATGCATAATATGCATTATAATGCTTGCACACTATTTTATATAGCGCCATTCAGTGCAACTCACAATGGTGCTCCCGCATTTATACCTAGGTATAATATACGCTCAAACAATAAATAGCGTGTGACGGATAGAAATTTTGGTATGAAAAAAGGCAGGGTTGAAGATGAAAATGTTGATAATCAAAAAAGAAATGGGATGACAAATGAAAATGTTGACTTTAAAATAAGAAATGATAACGAATTGGAAATTATAGATTACCGAAATTTGAGATGCTAATAATAATAATAATATTCGTTTATTGCATTTCATATGGACAAGAACGCAGTATGATTACATACAGGTTATACTTAATATGGCCCACATAGCAAAACACGCAGGTCGGCTTAACAGCGGGTTAGCCTTAATACACTAATGGCCTAAGTGCTGGAACGATCCTGGTACAGCCAATCCAGGACGATCTTATTTTCCAACTGATGCGAGACAAACCACACAACAGAAAAGCGCTATCAACAGCTAACAGAAACTTAAAATAAATTATTGCCCCGAGTGGGATTTGAACCCATGACGCCAGAACAGCACTGAGCTTATCGACCAACCACTCTCTCAACTAAGCTACGGATCCGCCCCAGATTAACGGCCCAGAATTATCCAATCCCATAACTCCAATAACACTGACAATCAACGCGTTTTGTGTTTTATATCCTGATTGGAATTGGTGTGAACAATCAAATAATGCTTATTGCTCTTTTGCACCGAAGGTCGCGAGTTCGAATCGATCTCTAACCACTGCATAAGCACCTCGAGCAAGTCCTTCACTCACAACTGCTCTGGTTCGAGGAGCTTAGCATAACGGATTAGACACTGGATCGTTGAAAACAAAATCTAAGATTGAGTCCTCTGGGTAGATTCACTCGCCAGACGGTGTAGTAAATGAAGCGCATCGGCGTTTTAACTCCGACTCAGCGTCAGGGTTGTAGTCGGGAGAGCCTCTGATGAGCAGTGGCTTGAAGTGCTATAGAAATCTTTGGAAAAGAATACAAATAACCAATTTTAATAACACTGATTTGTCGTAATGTTATCTAACGAGACAGCGTCGTGATATAGCGCTATACGATATACGTAAGCTGGTGTGCTAAAATCTACAAAACATTATATGAACCGTAAAGGATATCAAAAATAAGTAAAATAAAATATAACAAAATAGCTGACTTCACTTACGCGTTCTACTAACTGTCTCGATTTATGACGCAAGCGATTGAATTTAAATTTAATTTACACGATACAAATAAATGCAAAAGTTAATGTCTCGATTTTGTCTCGATTTTATTTCCACTTCCCAACATAATTCAAACAGATGGCCACTCCAAAGAAAGTCTAAGCTGAAAAAATCAATACCTTAATAATTATTTTAACACGTTTGGTGTAACAAACATTAGGGAAAATAAATGAGTAAATTCACTTAATCAAATTAAATGTTTTCATGATATGTTCAGCAGTCAAGCAATCACTATGCAGTTATTTTCCAAACTATAAAAAATTCTGAAGTTCATGGTAGGAAAACGCCGCAATTTATCGTTTGTTCTACGGCACCTGCCGGTACCATTCTATCAGAATTTATATTCTTACGTTGTCTGAGCATTTTATCGCATGCATTTCAGTGGCCTATAAATTCTATAATTGAAATAATAATATTAAAAGGTGAATAATGTGAATTATAGGTGGCAGCACTTCAAGTAAGAATGGTCGTTCCAGCTGATCATCCATAATCCTGACCCAGTTTACAGTTACTGTCTTCAATACTTTAACAATGCTATAATACTGGTAGAATGGTTATTCCAGACTTGACTTTATATTCTGAGCCCGTAAATGCTGGAAACTTAACTAAGTTATAATGATATTACATTTTACACTTTCAGAATGCAAAACACGCGTCTGCTTTGTACTGAGGTTAAATGCGGCAAGTAGGCCTAAGTGCACCGTGTGTCATAGAGTACTAGAGTAGTGATCGAGCTCATAAAAAATGACCGACTTTACGACCACCGGATTCTGATTCAATAGTCTGTTTATAATGATTCCAAATTAGGAAATTAGCGTTATCCTAACAAAAACATTGTACAGAAATGCACTTATAACGGACAGTCTGGATGGAGGTCTGCAGGTCAGATAATAGATTCTCCCAGGGCACCGAGCGCCAGGTCAATGGCCCTCTTGTCGACCAGCGTTATGCTCAGTGACCCAAATGCTTGCAAAATATCTCAAGATCTTGGGATTTTGGCTTAAGACTTGGGACGATTTAGAGCAATCTTAAAGTTTGTTGTATATATGTTGGAAGTTTAGTATTGCAGACTACAATCAGGAATATGTAATAACAGCACATTTAATGCAAATTTTCTGTGTGTGACTTTGGATTGCTCTTTATTAAGATCTTCTTTACTACGCTCTTGGGATTTCTTAAAACTGGGCGTGAGACCACTGGATACCGGCTTCGATTGAGGACGGAATGATCCCTTGACAGACAGGGTTTGATCCTTCTTTTGTATTTTTTGACACACGATGTTTCGTAGACCCAACTGAACGGAGTAATGGGGAGTGAATAGAACACCCATTTTCTCTTGAGTGTCTGGGGTGAAATTGTTTAATATCTTGTATACGGTGATCTTTCAGCTGTGTTGCAGCGATCGCTGGAAAATGCAGTCATCTGAGGAGGAAACGGGTGAGTCTGGAGAGGCTGACCGAGAAACGACGGACTCGTCAGGTGTGGCTCCTCGACTGACCCCCGCAGACGATGATGATAACTACCCTGGCGGCGATAGGTCCAATAAACGTGGGGCATCGTCGACCTCGTCTTCACCATTACCGTCGTCTTCGTCAAACCATTCGACTCCATTCGCTGGCGTTCAGACGAATGGCGAAGGCATGTCTTTATTACTAGGTGATCTATGTAGGCCATACGCGCCTCTTTGTCTTAATTAATTGATTAATCAACATTATATAATTTGCCTATATGCTAATTCGGTCTCGCTAACGCTTCTTGAAGGGGCACTATTTATAAATGTTCGAAATGAATGCTCTCGCGGCTGTAACGGTCCCGAATCGAGAAGAAACGTTTCTGGCGTGAGCCGAGATTTATACTGCGCTTGGAAATCGACCGAGCACTTTAAATATTATTTGGCCGTATTAGTCGCATTAAATATACCCAGTAGAGGGTTGGTTAACTCAACCGAGCGCATTAAATATTACTGGTCGTAATCCGTAAAATTTGTAAGTAATAGGGTCTTGTTTTCGGTTTTTAATTTTAACTTTTGCAAATGCGGTGTTCGTTGTTATTGGTGTGGTCTACATATCGCAAGAGTCTCCATCTAACCAATGATGTGGTAGAAGTAAGTAAGTATATTCTTTGAAATTATATTCACGAAGACGTCGTTGATTAAAATAGCCCGTAATTTCTATGGGTTACAGCTAGTTGTCTTAATAATTAGATAATTGTGCCCTGGTAACTTTTGTAACTTTGTCAACTTCTTTCCAGTGTATTATTTAATATTCAATAGACTTTCTGAGAAGCCTAAATGGATCATGTGTTGTTTTTGAATAATTGCTACTGTAGGCCTAATTATTAATTTCCCTAGTGAATTTAAAGTAACATTCTAATAATAATGGTATAATAGTTATCCTCTCACTTTTCACTGTGCCTCCAAGTTGCAATAGTATTGAGTTGGTGTCTCTAACAAAGAACCTGCTCATGACTATATTATATATTATACATTTTCTCTTTAGATAGCTTGGCAAACAATTGATGCGCTATCATGTGTAGTGAATTTTAGTACAGGTCCAGGGGCTTCTATCCCTAATACCAACCGGGCGCCCAGTGGAAAACGGGGGAGGGATATTTTATAATGTATAATTTTCAGAAATAGAGGGAAAGACTGTAGGATGTAAGAATATTTTTGAAGAGGAAAATGGAAAGTCATGAGTTTGAGCCCGGCTGCTTGGGTGGGTGGGTGGGGGGGGGTTTGAAGACCCTGTACAGAGCTTAACTGCTGGAGTGACAAGGAGGTCCTAAAAGGATAACAATCCCGCTATTTTTTTTAGCAAATTAGAATTTTGAGCCTTTTTGTAATGCATTGTCTGAGTAACTTGTACGATGACCTGTTTTTCTGATTTCAAAAGCTGAGAATTGGTTAATTGGATTTCTGAAAATATATTTACTTGTTCCATTTTATTTTATACACAAGAAATTTTGTAAACCTTTTGTGTCCATAGTCTGCCTCTGTATTTATTATTTGCTAGTAAAGCCATTTTGTTTAAACCTTGCAAACAGACGATTCCATTGACATCTATTAGACATGAACGCTCAAGTCTTTGTTATAATTGACTTCTGTGTTTTCATTATTAATTGAGGGTTGACTTTTATTTTGTTATCTCTATGGACTCGATATGTTGCCGTATTAGTTATCATTAACACTTTAACGTCAACCAGCTGCATATTGTTTTCGGGGCATTTTAGTACACGCTGGTAATTAAAGCGTTGACAAAAACTTGCGTTACTTCTAATAATACTTATCTGTAATCACAGCATGCTTCAAATTCGATCTTTTCGTCACACTGTTCGAGATTCTTATGCAGTTATATTTCGTGTTACAGGAGCCGCTTCGGAGATGGCGAATCACGGCTCCAAAAGGCTGAAGCTAGCGGATGTTAAGTGCGACCAACAGAGTAATCTAGTTCCCAATCCGGAGAAAGAGTCTTTGATCTGTCGTCTAGAGGCAGCCAAAGCGACTGCGATATTTGATCCAGGTTATTTTACAATGATTTTTAATGCAATGCTAGTTATTGCAGAAGCCTTCAAGTGTGAATCTGTGTTGTGGTCAGTCAGAGATAGAGATGTCTTGCAGAAGAGTTGCTTGCTAGAGAAAATTTCCCTTTCTGCCATGATACTGAATGCTGTGATGTTGCAGAGGATGCCTTTGAACAAATTAAAAGCCTTTCCAAAGTCTTTGCAATGATGATATTTCTTAATGTCTTTAATACGCTCCAGGGAAAAAGCAATTCATAAGTGACGACAATAAACCAGCTTATTTTTAATGTGCTTGTTCACTAAGGCTGACAAAGCCAAGGTGAAGTCTTTCATTTTTTTAGATTGAGATTTATATGTCAGGTTGCCAGAATCAGCTTATTCACTAAGGCCGTCAAAACCAAAATGTGGTCAAACTGGTTGCTCATTTTTTCGATTGAGATCAGGCAAGTTAAGAACAGTTGAATCATCTGCATGATTGCTGTCAATTTCAATCCTCGCTTTGTAGAACATCTAGAGCTGTCCTGTAAAGTACAGGGCCATCCTATCCATTTCTTGGGCATATGAACTTTATAGGGGCTTAATAAATGAGATATTGAAAAAACTAAATTTATTAATTGACCGTAAATGAGAAAGAAAGACACATTTAGTAACCTTGAAGTTTTGGATAAATTGTGGCTGAAGCGTTTAAGTTAAACGGAAATTATTTCAAAACTGAAGCGAAAATGGAAATTATTTCAAAACTGAAACTGTAACAAACGGAAATTATTTCATAACTGTAACAGAAACGGAAATTATTTCATAACTGTAATAGAAACTGAAATTATTTCAAGGTTGTAATAGAAACTGAAACAGAAATAATTTTCAGAACTGAAATATCACTGGTGCAAAGGAAGATCTAGTCGTTCGTGTCCCATAATTGACTGCAGATAAAACTGAAATATTGCATCAGTGCATTGAATAATCTATATTACAAAGATTAATTCGATATTTAAAATCAAAAGCGGGTGCTGCATTCATGATTAAACATGAGTGACATGATATCAAGAAATAATGTGAATGTGTGTAGCACTAAATGCAGAGTAGAACCTGCGACGACCTGTGGTTAGTGTGCAACTGTGCATAATTATTAACACTTTTTATTTAGTTGTAGTTGATTATTTTCTTGACCCATTGTTTCGTTTCCGTTTAGCCCAGGTGTTTGGCAGTCAGAGCATTGACGTGGAGAGCATGGATGTCGATCGTCTGACGATCTTTGGCTACATGGAACTGAGAATGATTATCGACTGGGCTAGACTCGTTCCAGGTTAACTAAATTGTATTAATAATGTGTAGGCAGAGCAGCGTGTAGGTAGTAAGTATCATTCAGTTAATCAATCAATCAAAATAGTTTATGTAGCATCCCTTCAAGATCTCTACTCAGAGGTACTCCCGACTCATGCATTCGTTCATTTATTTTAGCTAGGAGTTAATTTTGATGGTTTTATGGCATCATTACTTTAAATTTAAAAATTTCAATTTTTATTTGTAACTCTCTGGACTTGTGCTCAGTACTCCGTGGAGTGGACCATTGTCGGTCCGCAGACCACCACTTTGAGAACCACAGACAGGTGGTTCTCAACCTGTGGTCCGCAGTCCGCGAGCATGTGCCTGGTGGTCAGCGAGCAGGTTGTAGAAAGAGAAATATTTTAAAGGAATTTATTACAGTGAATATTTTGTTTCTTCGCATTTCAAAAGCAACGAAAACGCGTGAAAATGTCAGTTTTGACTATTGACAAAAAAGTTAGAAAAGTAGAAAAATGTGGTGATTGACTAAAAATAGAAAAGGTCTTGGTGGTCCCCGACGTAGGCGAAGACTTTCTAAGTGGTCCATATCCCCAAAAGGTTGAGATCCACCGATATACACTGTTTCTGGCATAGTTACCAAATGAAAGTTGATGCAGATGTTTTGAGTCATAAGTCATTTATTTCGGTAACCAAGACAAACATATTTTGTTTACATGCAACTGATAAACAGATGGTTACCCAGGAGACCCA
>JAQFXW010000609.1:0-17800 GCA_034693945.1 Dendrobaena attemsi
ATAGCATCCTCGCGACCCACTTGGGAGGTTTCCGGGACCCACTTGCGGGTCGCGACCCACAGTTTGAGAATCCCTGAACTAGAGGAGCACAGATTAGAGGACTACTGATTAGAGGATCATTGCCATGGCTCTACATGTAGACTTCATTGGAGTTTCAAACTTATAACTTAGCTTGGAGACTTTAGTGTTTGGTAAGTAAATAAAACTGAGTATACGATGGCTTTTGCTTATTTCTTGGTGTCTTTCATAAGCGAATCCACTGCAATCTAGTGTCAATTTTTCAATGGACTTCACGACATTTCTTGTATGCATTTATGATATTTAATTGCTTTATTGTGATGTTAGGCGGATGAAACGATCAATCTGGATTCCGATCCGGATGAACCGTCTCCAGAGGCAATGGCCAGGTATCTGACGATGCGACGCCATACGGTTGGCATAGGTAATTCTCAGCCAACAACACCAGACGATGCAACGCTCTGGATGACTCACCACCAGCCCAATCTCCTCCAACCAGTCATGTTCACTCAAGGCGGATGTATGGTACCCCACATGTATCCACCACAGGACCTTTCTGTCCAAGCTAATCCTTCTGCCAACCATTTGTCAGTGGTTGACCAACACCTTCTGAAACCACCACAGCTGTTCATCACAGGTAGGATTTGATGTGTAGTTTGTGAGAAGTGAGGGATATCGTAGTGGTTATGTGCTCAACTGTCAATCGAAGTGGGATTCGAATCCGTGTCATAAATTTGATTCGAGATTTCTGCCGCATCTGCAATGCCTAACCAACTTCGCTGTGATGAGTTCACTGACCGTATACACTGTCGGTGGGAACATGAGACAGTGAGGGAGAGGACTGGCCATCTGCCCTCATATATTTCGAGGCTAAGAAGATGAAGTCGCTAACAAAGTGATGCCCATGGCAATCTCAGGGCTAGCTTAAGGAATATTGGTCTTCTGCTTAAATGAAACTCGGACTGAGTGTAGATCTTTGGAGTGTTAGGTAAACTCTGCAGAGACCTAACTGAAGTGTTGAGAACAGTTAAATGTTTGGGCTCTTGTGGTGGCAATTTAGTAAAAGGAAATTTTTGAGTTATTTACGAATTTAAGGTTATGTCTTAATTTTCCTAAGTTTAAAGTTTGAATTTGGTTAGGATTTTCTGTAGCAGTCTATGGAGTTGTTTGAACCGTATACTTAAATTTGAAGTTGTTTACTTTGTTCTTTGGATAATTATTAATGTCTGGTGGTAGGCTTTGGCAGAAGAGCATCTGATGGCGGTGCAAACATTCAGCTCTTCCATCATTACACTGGTCCAGCAGCTGCAGCAGTTGGATGCCCTAATAATGACAAGGATGGATCAACACTGGTTAGTGGCTTTTATGGCGACTGCACTAGCTGGCCTCTGCAACATGCGTTTAGAAGGCTTGAATTCAGCTGTATGCTTTTGATCAAGGTTTAGTCTAAAGTGTTTGTGTGATCCATGTAAGGAATTGTGATATTGTGCTTATACCTCATCGTTTTCTCGATCATACTTTTGTTCAGAAGCCTGTTAGTTGGGTAAATGGTTGTGTAGTTTATCACACCTGATACTTGGTTAGATGGTTATGTGGTGTATCACATTAATGGCCATTTAGTTTTGACATTGTATTTACGTAAGATCTGGCTGGTATAGAACTTTATAAGGTATGCATGAGATTTGAATTCTAGTAACATTGCTGTATGCATAGAAGTGATGCAGGAAGTATTTAAGGCTCTTTGGATAGTTTAATGGGACCTAGACACCGATTAACTCTTAACTGGATGACTTTCCAACGTCGAGTGAGTTACTGTTTTCTGAGCAGTAATGGCCTCGACCACAGCAGCAATTCCGAAATTGCATCTCTGAATGTGCTATACATGTAACTGGAAATTCTTGCCAAAATTGTCTTGTTCATTTTTGTTTCATGGTGGCTATGTTTGTATCTTTGTTTTATGTATATTTCGGCTGATGTTTAGACACCGTTTGAGGTTCAGCGTGAACTTTTAAATTTTCAGACGAGTTCCTATGGACAGAGCTGGCAAACATCTCGGCCAGAAGTTGAAGAAAAAGGATCGGATCAGGATTCAGACCCTGAGGCTGTTGATAGGTTTGTGTGTGTATAACTGTATATGTGTGTGTTTGTGTCTTACTAACTAATCATCAGCGTCACTCCCTGCCTTTGACCTTTCCTTTCTCTGTTCTTCAGCAGCGCGTTTACCCATAGGCAATAAGACATACTAGGCGCCCGAATCTCAATTATAGCAGAAGATTTCTGAATTATGAAGTATTTGAAGTATAACCTAGTTTCAATTTTGTAGTTTAGCATTCACTTAAAAGAATATTATTCTAATTCATAATTATTGTACATGTTTTGTATGCCCTGAGGTGCTTTGTCCCCCAAGGACTTAGACGTTATGCTATTTGTTTTTATCCTGGAATGGACAATCGCTCGACAAGATCCGTTTGCTCGAAGGTTTCTCTGTAGGCAACTGCATTAAAACGCTGCATGCAGACTGAAAAGCGTTGGAATAGATATGTACATGTTTGTTTGGGTTGATGGCCCAGTTTGATTTCCGTGTTAAATCACATAAAACTTTGTAAGCAAGACACCACAACGGCCGTCGACTGCAGATTAGGCACACACACATATATATATATAATATATATACTATAGTATATACGCATTGAAAGATTATGTCCTGCGATCCTGCCATTTTTAGTGTTTACAAATTTTACCAATATTATTTGTTAACTAGTAATATTAATTTAATTTTTTAATACTAGGTAGGCCTATTACTTAAAATCACTGTTAATGGACTCATCATAGCTAAATGGGCTAATAAGTGCAGGTGAAGTAAAACTGTAGAATCCTGTTAAGGTCTTAATTAAGTCTCTCAGTTGCCATTCCCACATTAAAAGTTGATGTTAAGAAACTCAAAAAGTGTAAGGATTGACATTCTGTTAAATGAAACAAAATGCAAATCAAAATACAAAATGGCTACAAGTTCAACTTCTTAGCGTTTACAAATGATAGGCAAAACACCAATTGAGTTTCAATCTCTTAGTCAGTCTACAAGTTCAGAAAACGCGCCTCTGCTATTCTTCCCTTTTTTCGTTCTTTATTTACTTCTTCCTCCTTCCATTCCTTTCTTCTTTATTTTTATGCATTTATGTGGGGCATCTTTACTTTGCTACAACAGCGCTATGTGGAAAACATCGTTTTTCAAGACCTAGCTATGAATTTATTGAAATTAGCATTTTCTGGAACCACAGAGATGTAACTGATCACAAATAGCACATACATTTTGTGTATTGCTCAATACAGTGTTAAGGATGATTGTAATTGATGAGGACTGCAATGCTCTTGTGTGAATGTGTTAAATGCGCTTTTACTCTGTTCTAGGTATATGCGCTATCGAGGCTGTTCCAAGCGTCATACGCTTGCAATGACGACACCGACATATGAACTGCCACAGGAAGTTCAGCAGAAGTTAGCATCTAATCCTATTCGCCCAGGACGAATGCCAATGCTTGGCGGTCGGGAAAGAAGTGCAAGTAAGTTACATTTGATGTGTCTTTAAATAGCTATAAATCGTGATATTAGGTATTAAGCATGGCGTCATGAATAATAAAAGTTATCTTTGTATTGCATGGAGAAGTAAATTTAATTTTAATGTATTTAATGCATTTAGTTTTTCTATTATTTATTGTTTTGAATGTTTTCTTAGATATGTTTTAAGACTCTAAAGTATCTTGGTTTTAGATCGAGATGCAAATGTGTTGCATATTCCAAGTGATCGCTTTTCTCCTGTAAGGCGTCTTAGCGATGGTCTGACGAGTATACGGAAATATCGATCACAGCTGGAAAAGATCTACAATCAGGCTCTTAAGAATGATGTAAGCATTTTTTTATTTATGAATCTCTTTCATGTATCCAACTTTTTACTTTGTTATGCCATATTTGAGTTGTCAGCAGATTTTCTTAAATTGGTGTTAACAAAGGTATGCGTGTGCCAGAATATATATTGTTCAAGAATATGTATTTCTTTTCATTGGAGAAGACTTTTGTTTCTTGTTACAAAGCCTAAGCAATTTGAACAGCTAACAGTACTGGTTACTGGGTTATCAGAGAACTATTTCTTTGAATACTTGATCTAGGCTAGTTCTTGGCAGACGAGTTTGAAGCAGTTGAGACAAGAGCAGCAGGAGCTTCAGCGTCGTGCTGGTCTAACGGATGCTGAAAAACTGTTGGAACTGCAGCAACAACATTCTCTGCACAGGCAGGCAATGCAGGTAGGTCAAGAGAATGACATTCTATGAATCTGTATTTCGTCTATAAAGATAAATATTGTATCATGGCAAAGGTAGATATAGATGGAAGCATGGGTTCAGTGTTTTCGTCTCATTCTTAGAACTCGATTCACAGATATGAATTTACTAGTGCATGATGTTTGATATTCTGTTTTTCAGTTATAATTGTTTTTTGACCTTTAGACTAATGTTTGCCTATGGAATTATAAGATCGTATTAGTTCAGATTGTGATATGTACCTCTTTTTTACATTTATTCCTGGAAATTATTTGATGAATTTATTTACTGAATCTATTCTGTCGGAATGTTGCGTGTTAACCTAAGATTTGATGTTTATAATTTACAGAATTCTCCACGTATCTCACCTGTTCCTTCGCCACCATTGCCATCCAACCCAGGGTCGCCTGTCAGTCATCACACTCCACAGCCTCCTAATCCGGATTTTCCACCGGCCAGTCTCTATCAGCATCTTCAGATGCTTCAGTTACAACAGCAGCAGCAGCAGTCTCAGATGTCAGGGAACACTGCTGTTCTCTACGGTCAGATACCAGGTTCTTCTGCACCTTTGGGCATAACCAGTTGTCATGAAGCTGCTCAGGCAGCTAGTGGAAATCCATTCCTACATCGAGGCAACTGCTTCCAGGGCTGCACTTCGGCCGTGCCCGGGACCTCTGTGCCAGGATGCGTCAGTCCGCCGTCATTTTCCGTAGAGGGACAACCGATAGTTAATCTCCAGCGCACGAGCCCCCCACTCAACTACCAAAGTCTTCATATCATTCGTGAGGATGTCAATGATGCTAGCAGCGCTGATCGAATTCAAACAGATGAGGAGAAGATGGAGCAAGGATGGAATAATCTGTCGCCAAAGATGGTGATCGAGGACTCTGGTGACAAGAATGACTTTGAACGATTTAAGCAGAAGTTCTCAAAAAATCCAAGAATCAGTATCACCGACACTCAAGGTCACATTGTACCGGTGTCATCTCATCACTGCGCCGATGAAGAAACTATGATGACTGATGAGACCGTGGCCTTCATCTCGTCTGGAAATCCCTGTGGTGTTTTGCATAATTTTGATCCCCAGAGATCTGGGTATTCTATGGATTTGGCTGGAAATGCATCGCACTGCTCAGGTGGTTCATATCAGCAGTCTGCAAATGTTGCCAACTGTCAGACCTTTGAGGCTTTGCGTTCAACACTGCCACTCACTAACTTTCTTGAAGGCACAGACATGAAACAGTCTGCATTTGGTATGGTGGTTGCTCCCTCATTTCCGCACGGTAATGTGCAAGCGTTGAAGAATGTTGACAATGATCCAGCTGCCTATCTGTGGCAGAGGGGCAGTTTTGACAACAGCTCAATGGATTTCGGAGGCACTTTAAATGTATCCAAGTCCATGGATGCATTACAGAACGAGCTCAACACTGCCCAGCAGCAGCAGACCTGTGCGTTTACCCGCCGTACGATGTCGTATCTCCTGCAGGAATTACAGCGTGCCGTGGAGAGCTTTGGCTCTGAGCTTGCCTACTGTATCGCAGAAAACCGTTTTGTTCTTGGCAATCAGACAGTTCTACTAGAGATCGAAGTCTGTCAAGGTGAACCAGAGCGAACACTAAAGTTTCTTAAGATTGCCGGAGACAACAGTCAGTATAACAAGATTTGCAATGAATTGCTTGCCTGTCTGGCACTGTGATTAAATACTTACTCATTCTTGTTTTGTGCACCTATTATATTTAGTCCCGTCTGTTTAGGCATGGTCTTTATCGTATATGATTGCACCATCTCGTCTTCCTGACTTGACTGGTTCTCTGCTCAGCATTATGCTCTGTTAAGCAGACCTTATTAAGAAATTGCTGATTTAAGCGGCTGAGTCAGTTTGTACAAAATCTGATTTCATCTCACACTAAAGTCACATATCAGTTCCTACTGTTGCCTGATTGAAACACATCTGTGTTGATGTAATGCATTTGACTCTGCTGTACGATAGAAATTAATAACGTTCGTTTTGATGTCTTTACTCTATTCATGCTTTTTCTATTCGTCTCGGAAGACTACAGTACTATCGTCATTCCTGCTGTTATTATTTGCATGTTTTGTCAATTTTGTTCTTTTGTGGCTTTCTTCGGTTATTAATATTTCCAGTGTTTGTCAATAGTGATGGCTTTGCCCGAATGTCAAGAAATCCTGTTGTTTCTCATTTTAACGAGATTCACTAGTTCATAGAATTTGCAGTCTTATCCTTAATGATTGACTTTGTCGGAAATGTGTTGTGTTTGTTAAATGAAAGAAAATTGTTCTGATTTGCTTAGTAAGGAGAGAGGGCCTCTTAATCTCCGATATCTCAGTAATATTTTAATATGGTGTGGTACTCTCACCAACGTCATCTTGGTTTAGTAAGTAAGCTATGCTAATTTAAATGAGATGAGTGTTTAGAATTGTTGTAATGTATTGTGATATGCTGTAATTTATTACAGAATTTGTGATCTTATTGAGAAGTATTTATCCACAAGTCTTTTTGGATTTCTCTTGTGTATTTATAATACTTAAATCTTCTGTCTTATCTAGTGACAATCCTTCTGATACCAAGTTGACTTCTATAGGAGGTCTGTTGCATTTGAATCTGTGGCTCTTCTGTGTACTTTCTGTCCTTGCCTTTAAACTGTTGTGCATATGAATCTGCATTTTACAAACAAATCAGGACGCTTATTGAACATGTTTCAGTACTTGTGATTTATATATATATATATGTGTGTATTTGTGTTTCTTAATAAAATAATATATAAATGGGATTTTAAAATATTGTTTAGTTGAGAAGACTTCTGTCTGCATTGAGGCTGCAGGGATGATTGATGGCATGCTCACTTATTGTGAATGTATGCAAAAGATTAAGAATATTAGCATGAGTTGGCAAGTGCAAATGTTTTGCTGCGGCTTTTATTGGCTGATCACCATTTTATAACTCAGGAAAGAGGTGGAAGGGTTTTTCATTAAGTTACTCATATATGGACATTAAGTCTGGCAACATTCTGACTCACAAGAGCAAATAATTGTTTGATTTAAGCTACCTGCATTTGTTCAGTGGTATGCAATTGTTTTGAAATTTGAATTGTTTAGAGAACATAGAAAACATCATCCTCCAACTTGTGTTATACGATGAGCTTTATGGACTTTTGTTGTGAATCTTCTTAGTGAATTGTTTGTGACAAATTCAAAATGTCTATACTCGGTCTCCTTCATGAGTGCTTTAAGAGGATTTTGTCAGTCAGCCTGCACTGTATTCCTGTGTCTTGATGAAGAGTAGGCATGCTTGATATCTTGGCTTGCATTCATCATTTATGTTACTGAGAATGAAGAGTAAAATCTCACATTTAATGCAGAACTATATTATGTCAATTAATGTACAGGTATTCTAAAGTGCTTTGTGGATTCAGCCAGTATTTGGTTCAGTAACCACCAAGATGTGATCGTTCTTTAGTGCTGTTGTGAATTTTATTTCTCAAGCTGTTCAATTTGGATGTTAAGTCAAACGGATTACAGTAAATTCTGTCTACTGTTTAGATTGATGTTAGTGTTTGTTTGCACTTTGGAGAAAAGGTCTAGCACCTCAGGGGGACCATACCTCCATAATTTGTAGTTTTGAAATTGTGTAGGAAGTACAAAATGTAGTTGACACTTTATGCATACACATGCACATACACACACACCTCTACACACACACACACACATGCACACACATTGTGATTCTAAATGCGATATAAAAAGAGCAAATTTGTACTTCAGATTGTTCTGTATTTGTAGGCAACTGCATAATGGTTTTTGATCTTATCTCGTGAGGTTTTTCGTTTTAGAATCATTGGCCTGTTTGATATTATTGTCTGCTGACAGTTGTAAATGTAACCAGATTTTAATTAACAATTGCTAACTAATCCATTTTTGTAAATATATTTCTGTTGTTAGTTGGTTTTAATTTAAAATTATGTGCTAACCAAAAAAGAACGACTTTGTGAATGCTCTGTGCATTGATATGGTTACCAGTTTATAAAGATATTAATAGTTGCTGAATTTTCATGCAGATTCGGTATAGGTGTACAGTTGATAAATCGGTCAGATACTTAGGATCATGAATTAATGTACAAAGAGTGTATGAGTTGCAATTTGAACGAGTAAGCAACATTTATAGTTTGAATGAATAAGCAACATTTATAGTGTAAGTAATGGGAAAGATGTGCAGATGTCGAAGTATATGACGCCATTTGTGTAAACTAGCAGCACATACAGGTAGTTGTCTGGTCTGGGTGTATTTTATGATAAAAATTAGAGCTTCTTCTGAGTCACTCTATGTAGAATCTAGATCTGCTATACGACCATGTCTCGGCATCTTTGAAGGATTCCCAAAGGCGCTGCTTGTGTTCAAATATGCAGTTGCACACAGACAGTCTAGTTCAGGCCTGAAATGGCCGAAAAGTAGAGAAGAATAGGTCAGTTCTGAGCATCGTATGCTCAAATATCTGTTTGACTTAATTTGTTATCATTTCTTATGCCATGTTTCTCTGTACTGTTTTTACTTAATTCTTCCTCTTTGTATCTGATATTCAATGAGTGCCATGTTGTTGTCTGGCACCATACCACACTTCATTGTGTGAATGACGTGACAACCAAAAGTATTTACGAGGTTTTCAGCTCAGCAAGTACAACGTCCTGGAACCGCAGCGGAACAATCACGACCACTACTACCTCCATCAGAAAGCTTTGCTATTACTAATAGTTCTGCTTATGAAGTTTAGCTTAAGATGTTTGAAGCAAGACCTTATTGGTTTTGATTTTAGATGACCATGCCAACTGACTGCTGAGCCAAGCAGACTGTTGGGAACAGATAGACCAGTCATTCTTTGGATGCAATGAACCAAGCCTGAGCGAGTGTGAAGAATGACCAAAACTAGGGAGTGGATTCTAATGAAATGACAGACTAACTGACCTACATTAGATGCTCGTCCACCACTTTACAAAATGTGCATGTGCATCTCATAGGCATTCTCTATGAAATTGTTGTTAAAGTTTGTGATGTGTAATCGCATGAAGTCACTTGGAAATATGAATCTGAGTCAAAGACAGTAATGCATCTAATGATATGCAACTAGTTAATCCGTACAATAGTGTGCATTTTAAAAACTGGACTTATGAAGGTTCGATTATTAATTTTTTGAGAAGGTTAAGGCAGCTGAAGAATTTGTATATATTTAGATCTAAAGAAGGTTACAGAGCTGCGTAAAGTACAAAATTTGGGGCCCTATAAAATTTGTTCGATTCAAGTGATCCATTGGTGTTTAATGTTGTTATTGATTTTTAATGTGGACTTAAATTGACAATAATTTGTTTCTGGTCCATAAAATTTTCTGACATGGGTGAAAATTTGATCTAAAAAGGGCCAGACAGTTGTATAAGAGTGCAAATTTAGGATGCAGTTATTAAATTGCCTTTATTTTTTTCTCGATGTCAAGATTTCCTAAATAAAACGTGGTATTATAGCCAATATGGACTCAAAACTCTGTTTTTATCAGTTTTTTAAATGTACCTTTGGGAATTTTAAAATTTTCGGGTCACAAAAATTACAATGTTACCCTGAATTACATCTGTGACAATTGTTGAAGAGTCTGCAAGGTTGAGTTGGAAACCAAAATACTGAAATTAGAGTTGGCCACAAGACAGCAAATGTCATGGGGTCAACACAAGGACAAGGATTTTATATTGTGAGAGAATTGTACAGCATTTTGTATTTAGTTGAATCTTCAGGACCTAATTTGTATCTTTGTATTCTGTTCAGTCAATCTTAGTTTAACATTTTTGTTACTAACCATTTTAACAACTAGCATGTACTAAAAATGATTTGGAACAAATACAGCGTGCGTGTCGTTAAAATGTTAACAGAGCTGTGTAATATATGGGTACTGAGTCGGATTAAAATATGGAAGTGTGCTGGTGTATTCATAAAGAGGCATGCAGCCTACCTGTAGTTGAGATATTTTGTCTTTGTGTGCTAAACTGTTCTACTCATCTCATGAATGACTGAATATCCTAATCCATTTCTGACTTCTGCATTCGAGCAGTAAAGAAGTTGACTGCAACGTCTGCAAGTCCTTCAGCCAATGTTCTTTCTCTGTTTGTGTTGGATCCACTGGATGGAACAGTTTTCCTGATCATGTAAGAGATGTATCATCTCTGGAGTTCATTTATATGCCCATCTTAAATGCAGTGACCATTAATCCATCACGTGTAATAGGCTACATTGACTGTTACTCCCAGTTTAGCAAACCCATAGGTACTAAGCCCAAGATCCCTCAATAGACAAATATCACAGGCTGACAGTTTGGAGTGCAAGACATTTATAATGGATGACATGAAGGTATTTGCGCTGGGGAGGGTGTAAGTGCTAGCACTTAACAGGCACTTGTAAAACATAAATCATAAATGTGATTCTCATGTCAACCAAAGTGCGGTTATCAATTGGTATAATAAAGGTTATACTTATATTGCTGATTGTTTTGCCCCTGCCCTTTGCAAGTTTGTTCGTGCTACAGCACTACATGAATTGTCATTGTTATCATTTTATTGCAGTTCAAGTGTCCTTTTTAATTAGCCAGCAAATGTACTTCTTCATATTGAGATTTGTACAGTTTTAAGTTTAATGATTTTGTGGAATTAACTGTAATAACTGGTTTATTCTACCGGGCTAGAATTTTGATTGGCGCAAAGGTTTATTGATAAATCAGGTCATGCACGGTCATTGTATCAAAGTTACTATTCTTTTGTTATCTGGTTGTATGTATGGATTAAGGGTGTGAAGAGTCACAGTTGCTTTCATGGAGCTTTACAGCCTATGCTAGATCTCGTAATAGTTTGCAGTTCTCATTGGTTCGTCAGAAGAAGACTGTGTGTACCTAGGGCATGGAGGGTGAACTTTTGAGGATGCATTACCAAAGTGGCTAGAAATCATTTTAAAGACTGCCCGTATGTTCCCTTAAGAACTTTCCCTATTATGTCAATTTTTGTGTGTAAAAATCAAGTTGTTGCTAACGTTTCTCCTTTCCCAACTCATTTATGTTAGCTTAAATGTGTTTGTACTTGCAAGAAAATCTTTAATCTACCGAAAAACAATATCTCTTTTCAAAACTGTCAGTGAGAAATGGCACGAATATTGGACATGATTCTGTAATCCACTTGTCAGCCATCAATCACAGTGGTTTTCCATGTCGAGCATGACCATAAAAGAAATGTCAAAATTAAGCTGCAACTAATTTGGAACTATGATAAATTGCCATAAAAGTATCTGACTTGATATTTACTGTGCTGTTTTCTCAGGAAATGTATTCTTTTCCCCGTGTTTCAGAACTTAAAAAGCGTAAAATACTTCAATTGTTTTATTATCTTTGTTAATCATGCCAATTATTCACTCCAAAATTCTTGATATTCTCTTAAATGTCGTCTTCATTTTAACGATATTGTTTCTTTACTGTACAAATTGACATTCGAAACAATCTTTAAAGTCAAAAGAGCATTTTAGAATATCCATACTAAATCTATGGTAAAAGTAATTGTATGATCATTTTATTATTGCTGATGTCAGAATATCATACAACTTTAAGCAGAGAGATATGTCTGTTATACAATTTATGAAATGTAATGTAATTATAGAAGTTTACCCTTGGAAATGTAATCTTCAATTATATGCCTTTTGTATGCTTCCCTGGTATCTCACCCTTTTAATTTAAAGACATTACTGCATAAATACCTTATGCTTACTGAAAGATGTGATGTCACTGTGTGTTTGGCACAGGGTCATCCGACTGCCATGACTTCGTGCGTGGTTCTAGAGTTATTGTGTATTTAAGAAAGTTTGACATTTTTAAGATGCTCTGAATTCCACTTATCAAAGTTTGTTTGCATGTTGCTTTATGTATGTGTGCCATGGGTTTGCCAGCTAATCTAGGATATTTCAAGAGGAAATTTACTGAGGACATTTTTTTATCTCTATCTTTCGTATGGTGTGACCTGTGACCGAATCGCTTTGAATCTAGCATCCGATTAATTACCAGCATTCTCTTCTTTCTTTGTTGTATTTCTGTCTATTTTGTACCTTCTTAATGTTACAGTGATCATGCTATGTTCATGCACTTTATACGGATGTTGCTTGTGTTTTGTAATTACTGGCATTATTAACTAAAATTACTTTTGAACTTGTCAAAGTGCTTGAATATAGCCTACATGTTCAGCCAATGTATTAAACATCTGGGATGCATATTTGATATTGTAGTGTTGTAATTGAAAGTGTGTTAAAATCTCAAATGGTTTTAAGGCAAATCAGTCAAACTGGGGTTGCGATTTAAATATTAATTAATAATAATAATAATAATAATAGTATTCTTTAATGACCAATCGCTATTGGATCAATGTCTTGAAGTGTAGCCCCAGAGATGTTATGTCTGTCCAAAAAAGTTAGTCGTTTTTCTGGATGGATAGTACCAAAGTACCTCACCTCACATCATGGTTAGATCAGCAACTGCAAGATCGCTTAATCTAGGCTTACAACTCCAATGGAGTGTGGACACCTGCAAGGAGGATGGAGATAAAAAAATTATGTGAAACAAATGTGAAGAATAGGAAGGTTCAAAGTATTCAGATTTTTAGGTATGTCCTTTATAGATAAACCCCCTAAGAATCCTAAATGTTTGAACTTACATTAATTTTTTATCACATAAATTTGCTGTCTGACTTAAGGAAAACTTAAAAACTTATTTGTCATAATGTTTAGAAGAACATGAGACAAGAGATCCATTAAAATGAACACTTTAATATAACACAGTTGAAACAATTTATTCTAAAATGTCAGTCCTCGGTTTAAGGATGGCAAGTTTTGAGCAAAACAGGTGAAAACAATTATTAAGACTTGACCTGAGCGGGCTGCTGTCAGCATTCTACATAGAAAATGATAGAGCGTCAGACTGTCAGTGCTTAACTACGTCACAGGGTTATCTCATAACAGAAATACCGGTACATCAATTACTAGCAGCTTCTTCGTTGCTAAGGTTATGTATTGTTTGTTTGTATTGTATGAAAAGCCATTGCATCCATGCCATCCACGTATAATATACTGAGAGCAAAATCTGTTAGTTGTAATAACAGTACAAACAACTAAATGAAAATCTCAAGTGTATTGAATGAATAAGTATACTACAGACAAGAACGAGTGAACACTTGACTCGTGCATCCTCTAAAATTTTCACTGCAGCATGCATCATGTAAATCAAATGCAATGCTTATTTTTAAATCCATGTAATTAAGAAAACTATACATTCATTAGGAGCCTCAAAACGTCGGAATCCTTTATAAGAAAACTTGTAGCCTCACATGGCCAACCACCAAAACAGTTTACATTGGTTACGAGATTTGAAAGAAAAATATAGTCAGTTTAAGATAATTCGGGCATCTTACCTGGAAATTAAATAATTTTACATTGCCACTGCCATGCAACCGTAAAAAAGAATAACAACTAAATATCTTTACAAAAAAATTTAAAAAAGAAATAAACAGTAAATATCTTTATGCAACCGTAAGAAAGAGAAATAAAAATTAAATATCTTTATGTGCTTAGTCGATGCTAATAATAATCATAAAAAAGTGATGCATAAAAGCAAATTGTTTTCTTTTGTTTACAAGAGACAAGAAAAGAAAAAGCTTACATTTCTTAATCTTGTGATAAGCAATTGAAAACCTAATATTCATGAAGTGTGTAAGTAATTCTCATAAAATAGCCTAGCATTGCACAAACACTATATTCGTAGCAACAACACAGTGTTTGAAATATTCATACGCTAAATCTTCAACACAATCACTATTAACATAGCTCTACGCATAGTACGTAAATTTTATCATATAATTATTATACACAGCTGTATAGACCTATATAATATGTAAAATAATGTAATGTAAATAAATCTCAAACATATACAATTTATGTTTTGCAACCTGGTAATTAGAGCAGTGTCGCACAGTATGATTAACTCTCTTAAGAGTTTGCAAAGAAAGACACACTTGAATGTTATGACCTTTAAAACAAGGAACAGAATATGTGCATTATATGCATTTTAAAGTGTATAACACTTACGCTCACATATTCTGTACCTTACTTAAAATACATGCATTTCTGCAGTTTCACTGTGATCCCATATAGAAGCGATATGCGAATACACTTTGAGGCCTTGGAAATTCTTTGTGGCTGTTTAGAACGTCCAAGTTAGTGAAGAACACGCGGGTAGAACACAGCTAACAGGAACTGTCTGTGGCAGTTGCAGACTGAATATTATGCACTGCAGACGATCGAAAAGTAACTGTCCGTGGAACACTTCCATTTTCACACTCGCACTCATCATCTGTGGCTGCGACTTTTATTGTGCCATGGCTTTGCACTGTGTCATGGTCTGAGTCATAAAACTTCAAAGACGTTCGGCTTCTCCGATTTGGTTTGAATCTGTCGATAATTCCTGACTTTCTGGAGCTAGCTGTAGATATCGAGCACACATCGGATTCTTCCAGAGCACGATATGTACGATCAAGTCGAATGTACATGACGGTGAACAAGATGATGGAAGCGACTGTCAGAAATCCAAGCCATCCGACCATTCCATAGAGGAAGATCTTGACACCAGATGTAAGGGCGTTCAGGTCGTCAGTGTTACTATCCAGGTCATCTTTGATTCCAGTATCGTCAAACGAACCCTGGAGACCTGTTTTAGATATATGCAGGTAAAACATCAAGTAAGGCGACAGCTAAACATAATAAAATACTATATTACACACTAAACAGCTTACATCTAGCAGCTAACATTAAGGGATCTCCTTGAATGTCCTTCCTTGCAAGTCTATCTATCTATGATTCATACATAGCACTTCTCAAGAAATGTACTTAGAGGCTTCTTTCATGAACTCTACTCAGTATATGCGCTGGGTGGACATGCCTCACAATTTTTAAAGATGGAGACTGTTATGGTGATGATCCTTAAAAGTTGGAAATCTTTTCAAATTTGTGCAAGAACTGCATAATTAAATTCTATCCAATATGATGATGAGCAAGAAGTCAGGAATTCATAAAGCATAGAACCATCGACTGCAAGTCCAGACAGACAAAGTTAAATAAAATTCTGATGACTTAAAATTGAAAAACCAAAGCCACTATTCACAAAAGTCATTAAGTTCTGTAGCTCAATTATAATATGTAACCCCAGGTCATTCCTGCCTGACTTATTTGGATCTTGACCTAGGACCCAGTTATCCTTCCTTTGCCTATTGATTTTTGCTATATGCCTGTGAATGTCCTCCAATATGCGTGATCCATTACAGTAATCTTGGGTTTGACTTTTTTTGCTACAGCTATAGGCCTACGGACGAGCGGGGGTGAAGGTCTCACCCGATCAAGTCATTGTGCATGTAATGAAGTGGGTCGAGGCCATATACCGTCGCTATAGAAAAATCGATTTACATTCACATTTACAAATATGATCCGAACTTCTAAGACTTTTCTTTTCCCCATCCTCAACTAAACCTCGTTTCTCATTCTTCATCATATCTCTCCCTCTCACCTTTGCTCTGCAATAATTCTATGCTTTCATTCAAGTGGTTGTTTATTTATAAATGTATGCTTTTGTTTTGTGCTGTGCTGTGCGTTTGCTATTAGAGAATTATATTCACTTACTTAATTATTTAAATACATCACTGCTTAGAGAAAACGTGTCCTGCAATGTTCCTTCTCAGTGATGCAGTGTACAAATAAAACAGTAAACATGTAAGCTCAAACAGGCCCATAGATGTAGCTCTCTACAACTTACCATACTTTATATAGTTCTTAACCTATTGTATTTAAAATTTTCAAGAACCAACAGAACAACAACTGTCTGAGTGTTACACAAGATGTTTAACTTCTGAAAATGCAGGTATATTCATCAGTCTTCCAAGGAGGCTTACCTAATGCTGATTGGCCTGGGTTACCCTGAAGCCCTTGCACACCTCTTATCCCGGTACCACCCGTATATCCAGTTGCACCAGTTCGTCCAGTTGGACCCGTGGCACCTGTGTACCCAGTCGATCCAGTGTAACCAGTATTACCAGTAAAGCCAGTACTTCCAGTAGAACCAGCATTGCCTGGAGAGCCTGCAGATGACATTCAGAAGTTTTAAAATGTTAAAACAGCAAATTGTAGAAACTTCTGGATTAGATATAATCCGCTGCTCCTACAACAGCAGTTAGTTTAGGCGTAAAAACTGGAAAAAAATTTACAAGCGGCAAGTCATGTTCATTTTTGGCAACATACTTTTCTTAACTAATTCGACCATGCTGATTATGAAAATCACTGTTGCCAGGTTGAATTTTCTGCCTAAAGGTCTCAAAATCAAGAACAAGAATTTTCATGAATAATGAGTGAAACTGTTGGGCCTCGTATTATGTGTTTGGAAACAATGCTTTCTAGACTAATTCAACACTGTTGATTACGAAAATCACTGTTGCCAGGCTAGATTTTGAGAGAAAAAATAAGAACAATCATGAAAAGTGAGTGAACTCGTTTTAGGTCTGGTATTACATATCCAAAGTAAAGCTCATATTTGGAAACAATGTTCTCTAGACTAATTCGACCCTGTTGATTACGAAAATTACTGCTGCCAGGCTGAATGTTCAGCCTAAAGGTCTCAAAATCAAAAACAAAACTTTCATGAATATTGAGTGAAACTGTTGGGCCTCGTATTATGTGTTTGGAAAAAATGCGATTTTCGTAATCAGCATGGTCGAATTAGTTAAGAAAAGCATGTTGCCAAAAATGAACATGACTTGCCGCTTGAAACGTTTTTGTGACTTCCCAGCTCAACGCGTCTAGACAATTATTAGTTAAGTTCCATTTCGGTTTAGTGTCCTGCTTCATTGGTCGCTCAATTCTATTTTGGAACGTATACACGCAAATAGACGATTCCCGTTTCGCCACCGATGCAGTCGTTCCGTCCACCTGTTTTATTCCGACAACGATTAGCTCCTAACGTCCAGTTAGCGTGCCTGCAGTAGTCATCGATGAACCTAATTTCAAGCGCACAGACGGTTTTCTTAGCTGCGACAGCACTTAGATAGAAGACCTTGTAGAGTTTTAGGTTGGCATCGTTTGCACCTTCATCGGCATGGTGGTAGCTTTTGGCTGGGCATGTGATCGCGTTACTCAGCGTACAGGCGCACGACGTCGCACGATGGCACAATGACTGTATCGCTGTTCCGCACGTCTGCGCTACTCCAACGTAGAAGTCCTGTTGTGCACGTATAGCGCCACTGATATGCTGTTCTAACTGGGCTTGGTTCACAGGTGCAGGCGCGGATTTAGAGGGGGCGGAGCCGGCGTACGCCCCCCCTAAACCGTTAAATGTTCTCAAACTAAACTGACC
>JAQFXW010000610.1:0-17783 GCA_034693945.1 Dendrobaena attemsi
TTAATTGCGTGACCACCACAAAACTGGTTAACAGGCAGCACCGTGAGTCGACGTACTGTGTAATTATATATACTGTGATAACACGCAGACTGTTCCGTTTCAAACAGTCCTAGGCCTTCAGTTCACAATAGAATAAAGAAGAGACGCGAAATTTAACCTTGACTGTCTTTAAATGTGACAACTGCTTCGTCTTCTGAGAGAGGATCAAACTGTTTGACTTCACCGCCATTCGGACAGCAACGACTACTTTCAAGGAAGAGAACGATATCGTCTTCGCTAAGACCTCGAATCCCAGACACTACAACTTTGCAATCACTATTGTCAGACAACATCGCTGCCTGTGGTTAATCGAATGCATCGAACCTGCGTAATAATAATACAATTCCATCGGTGATTTATAAGTTGTTAGCTGTAGATAAGTAGATCACGTGAATGACAAAGTTCCAGAGGATTATTATTTTAGGGCCAATTATGATCCGTGTCAGATGTAGACTTGAGGGCATAATACGCTACATGTAAGACTTGCACGCATGGGTACCGAGTTTTCGAGGACCGGGTCCTCACCGAAAATGGCCCTACAAGGTCCGCCTATGCTTGGGCCCTTACACAAATCAGTCAGCATTTTAACAATAATAATGTGCTGTGAGTATGCTGTTACAAATCGTCAATCGTTACTGCGTTGTAATTACGGACATACAGCCTACAGGATTCAAACCAGATAAGGTCTGGCCATCCTGATAAAATAGCTCCGTAAGTATCGCTACAATAGGCCTAGTGGACATCTTGAAGATGGTCAAAACATACCTGATAGTCAGCCAATAGACAAGCGAATCAATCTCATTATAGTTCTGTCAGACACAGTTGAGGCATTTACGAAAAATTATGTAGTCCACTGCGTATCTGTAATAGGCCTAAGCTTTGATGCACACTGCTGTATACAGTAGGCCTATAATTGTATTCACTGGAGTTAACATAGGCCACACATTAAGATAACTGCGCTGCTAATAACGAGGTTTCAAAAGCGGAAGTAAAAGCTGGAAATACATGAAGACTATGTTTTTACTAGAAATATAACCACGATGGTTTTCAACAGCGGTTGCAAAACTGTTGCTGCGTGAGGCTTTAGCAATATCTTTCTCAGGCCAGCACATTGTTTATATCCTGCATGCGCAGCTTTTGGAGTGATGTGCTTAGTGAAGGAATCATGCAGATTTAAGCTGACGTCAGTTATTTAGTTATTTATTTTGATACTGCGTCTTCAAGTTCACTTCTACTCAGAGGCGGTCCTGACTACAGACCGAAAGTGTGTCAGAGTTTACACGCCGAAGCGTCTTGAGAAATTGCGGGTAAAAGACCAGTGTGTAATCTAGTCCTCCTGTTCTCGGGGGTGGGAGGAATTACGAAAGTTGGGAGGGGATCGAAGTTGGTAACTTTTCGTCCACAACTTTTTATTACACAATTGCCAAAAAAACTTATAACCTTTTTAGTCATCACTTCAATTTTGGGAAATTCTACATCACACAACTGCCAAAAAGACTCATGACCCTTTTTTAGTTATCACTTCATTTTCGGAGGAAAATTTACATGCACAGCTTCCAAAAAGCACTAATGACCTTATATCCTCAGTTTCTTCGGGGGGGATTTTATTCCTAGGGGGAATTTCTTCCCCACGCTGGTCTAGATGATTCACTTTAGACGCAAGGATGTTATATTGGGCCCATACCATAATGTAGAGTGGAATATTATAAAAGATCACATGAAGATCAACCCATTGAAACCCTGAAACTTATTTACATAATGTCTCTCTGCGCCAGCTCAAGTAGAGCTTAACTGCGAGTCTAAGGAATCTAGGATTTTACTCATCAAAGTATTAGCCCACATATGCAGCGCATGCCTATATTAATACATAACAAGCATACATGTATTATACACAATGTTTGCACATATAGGCCTCGGCTTACGCGCATACCTGTATACGCCGTACGTGCATACAAACCAAAACGTCCTTTTACTGATCAAGCATGCTTAAGATTAAGCTATTATGAACTTTGATTTGTGAATATCAATCATCACTCGATACTTGATTGACTGTCACTTATGACATTGATTTCAAATCAGGAAAGCCCTTAGTGAGCAATCCAAAGCGTTTTACTAGTAAAATGATGAGTGATGAGATCAAAAGATTAGGCCTACACTGGAATTTTGTTGACAACACCCCATATACACGTAACCACGTTTCTTAAAAGTCATTGTTTTGTTTATACTGTAACGGAACTCTCGGGAACCTTCCCCTTCGTCTTGTTCTTGTTCTTGTTCTCTGTCCGGAAGCTTCGGCCACCCCTGTCAGGCAGTGGACTTATACACCCTTCCGCAGCAAGTAGACTGGTGAGATGAGGACACCTGGTATCGAGGTCCGGACGCTTACTGACGTCCGGACTTGCACTAATGTATAATTTATATACAAAAGAATGCCAGACATCAAGTTCTTCACAGCAACGTTTTATTCATCAAAGCAGGAACTGTCAAAGTTAATGATGAATCAGGAACGGACCAAGAGCAGCCTCCTGACTGAAGGAATTGCTCTCCTTATATACAAAGTTTCTACCCAAGAAAACCACGTGACACACATTTGCGTACTCCTAAGGGTTCTGATTGGCTAGGGATCTACTAAGGCGCGAAACAGAGGTCCGGACTACGTCCGGACTCCCATACGTCCGGACTAGTACACGTCCGGACGCCTATACGTCCGGACTACTACACGTCCGGACTACTAATGTCCGGACTACTAATGTGGCAGGCCTAATTTTTGTCACAATACGATCTGAAGACTCTAAGTGCATTCGCTCTAGCAGCCTACACATCCCATATAAAGCCTTTCGCGTCTCACTAAACTATTTATAACCAATTAAGTCAACCAGATCTTTCAGTTGTTCTTCATAGTACGCTTCACTTCTATTCCACAATACGAACTGTTCAAAGATGCCACTCCTACAAAAGTTTAATCTTTTTTGATCTCAGCACTCATCGTTTCACTCGAGACTGTTAGACCGAACTCCTAGAGCCAATCCGTCTCTGACTAGCAGTAGACTGATGGGGCGATATAGAAGTGTGTGAATAACTAAATAAATAAAATAAAGTCTATACCTATTCTGCATGGTTCCTACACCACGACAATTATGCACTTTGTTATCTTCTTGATTCTCCAGGTTTCTCACATGTCACTGAAATGACCTGGCTACACACATACATAATATATACAAATTAAACATACACACATACACGTACATGCATAGTTACATACATGTAGGCCTAATATATATGTAGTGGTTGACTTCTGTGGCGCCATGCATTGATGAGATGTACTCAATGACACCAGTAAGTGACGTGGCATACACTCTGACAGACTGATTTCTTAGGCCTACTTCCAGCCCATGAAGGCGCCTGCTATAGGCCTATATAGTCTGAGGTACTATAGTCCACTGACCAACTGACCAGATGCCACGTAGACACAGACATACAGACAGAGCTAAACAGAAAGAGAGACAGCCAGGCAGACAGACTTGATGATATAAATAGCGACTCAGTAAAACGTTCAGCTCAGATCAGTTCAGTATAGTTCTACTTTTGAAGTATTCACATCGCTACATGTTGAAGACTGTATTAAATAAACCACTGAACTACTGCTGCAACGGGAGACCTACACAGCGATGCGGTTGAAGACATGCTGTTGCATAGGCTAGGCAACCAATGGAGAATGTCACAACTGAAAGCAAAGACGGAATAAATTTGGGTAGATGTGCAATGAGCCGAGCAGTAGAGCGGAGGACGCGGTCCAAACGTTCAACAACCCGAAAAGAAAGACAAATCATTGGAATCAACAAAGGGCAGCAATGGTCAACTCGACTCGTGACAAAAGCATGGACAAGGACCACTGCCTCGAGCATCATGTGACAGTGAGCGCGAAGCAACGCTGCTGGAGCTGATAATTGCAGCTACAGACAATAATAAGGTTGAGATGTTGAAGGAGTAAGCTGAGTGTCAAGGGTTACTCTGAGGTCACGGACCGAAGCAGAAAAGATTGTAGGTCTATTGGGAAATTGACTTGACAGAAGTGTAAAGTCCATACCACCCAACCAGATTAGCAGGTCAGACGTCTACTATCGTTAAGTCCTGTTATAATAATAGGACACCTTAAAATGTAACAGTAGCTCTTACTGTGGATAAAAAAATATAGGAGGAGCGTTGGTTGTGAAAGTTAAAAGGCGGTAGAGACCAGGTTGAGATAATTATCTGCATAGAATTAAGACATGCATGAGCTTCCTTAGTATGAAGAAACATATGGTCGATTAGAAGATGGATTTGGAGGCATAGATCTCCGAGCGTTGGATGCTTTGCTGTATCAATGAGAATGTGACACGAGTCGTTCTATGCTCCAGCATTCTTGTGGCGTTAGACACAACGAAAGCGTGCTGCGGCACTTCCGCCTCCTATAGCGCCTATGTAAACTCTTTCGCACTTCGACGTGCTGACTCCAACTCAGCGTTGTCGCTGTAGTCGGGAGTGCCTTTGAACGGTTCATACTACAAGAGGCGCCGTATAAATACACGAGTGCAATATAATACATATATTACCTAATAGTACAGGTATTAGAACGTGATCAGATATCTAAAACGATTTCAGGTGCTTCTCACAAGCAATACGATATCTACCTTCTGGTACCTCGGTCTCCGACTGCTACTTTGGGGCATCATGCGGGCATTCAATACCTATGCATCTGTTGGTCCTTCGCTCTGGAATGACCTTCGTTCATTGACTCGCTACATGATCATAACTGGGAGTACTGCTACTTCTGGCCGGTCGTAAGACTTTTCATTTCACTGGACTCATCAGAAGCACTCCCAGTGCGTTAAGTCCTACTGGAAGAGGCGCTTTGGAAGTCAGTGCGTTAAGTCTTACTGGAAGAGGAGCTTTAGAAGTCTGTAAATACAATACGATACAATATCGAGGCATTTGAGTCAGTTCATAGCACATGTGACTGTGTAGCAAATTAACATGTTATGGTAGGTCCTATAGTACGTGTTCCTTTAATAGGACACCTTAAGTGTAAAACTAGATCTTACTAATATTAACAAGGTAACATACAATAAATAAATCTATTTCTGTTAAATGTTAATGTTAATCAACAATTTAATTTAACAGATTTATCAAATTGCTATATCTGCCATACAATCACCGAG
Source organism: Dendrobaena attemsi (assembly GCA_034693945.1). Taxonomy (NCBI): domain Eukaryota; kingdom Metazoa; phylum Annelida; class Clitellata; order Crassiclitellata; family Lumbricidae; genus Dendrobaena; species Dendrobaena attemsi. The sequence continues at coordinate 5,238 of JAQFXW010000610.1, forward strand.
ACATAAACAACTGCAATTTCAACAGAAAAAGACGTACAAAATATTAAACTTATGCAGTAATCAACTGACAACTATCAGTCTATGGCAGCGCCCTTAAAGCCCCTTATGATCAAATACCCAAAGCATCGATTGAAGGTAGCTTCACATGAAACATCATCACCGAGACCATAGTAATGTAATGTAATGTAAATACGACGATTTGTATAGCACCGTTGGTAGCGAGCTACCATAGGAACACATAAAACGACATTCTACTGAAAGGAACACTGCTACAATTGACAACTCGACCAGTGTTTAATCCAGTCCTCTCTTCTGAGGAGGGAAATCAAGAACTTGGGAGGGACATACCAAATGGCTTATTTCTGGTAAATTTTTCCTCTGCAATTATCGGACTGAAAATAAGAAACAACTTTTAAAAAAATGAAAATCGATATACAACTGAACTCTTTTTACTACTTCAACTTTGCACTAATTCTTTTACCATTTTACGCCATTTTTTCTGGGGAAACACAAATAATGGGGAACTTCTCCCCTCCCCTCCCCCGAGACGTCTAGATTAAACACTTCAGCTCAGCTATTATCTACCCCAATCACTTCATCATGCTCTACTCAGAAAATGTAAATGCTCAGAACTATATTGCCTGTGGTTGGAACAATAATTATATTTGAATAGTCTTGCAGAAATTAATCATTAGTGCAGAGTACAACCACTTTCAACATCGGCAATTTAGAATTGCTTCCATATAAACAAGAACTGATTCCATTTGTCTGGAGTGATCTTTGGAATAAAGCTGACCCAGCACTGTCTGGGCTTGTATATCAAAATTACATACCGTAAATGACACGTGCTTTTCTGTTAAAATGAGAAACTTGGCACTCTTTGTGATGCTCTTTAAGAGAAAAATTAAAGAAAGTTACGAAATTCGTCTATTAATTAATAAGCAGTGTGTCGATAATATATCACAGGATTTCATTGTAGTACAAGGCTTAGTAACAAAAATACATCATTTAGATCTCAGCAAAGGACAATCCTAAAGAAATGTCCACAGGCTCGTGAGACAGATACATTAAAAACCACCACTTTCTCTCGGGTCTGATTGGTATAATTATATATATAAACTTTATTTCGCCGGTTCTGACAGCACACAAAAACGAAAAAGAAAACAAAGCAAAATAACAAAATTAAAGTCCAAACACTTCACTAATAACATATTGCCTGAATTATGCTGTTGAGGGACACTTTATAAATTTATGGAAATGATATGATTAAAAGTAACTCTATGAGTCTATAATTATGTTTGTCTTGTATGCATGTTTCTTCTCATCTCTTATTCATTTTAACTGGAAATCAGTGTGTCCTTTCTGTGATTAAAACGACAACTGTATCAAATGACATGAGTCGTTTTGATAGAAAAAGAGGTAATCGTTTTGCTTCCTGGTCAAACATTGTGAACGATTGTAAATCACAATTACGAGGCATCATGCAACATATGTAAATATAGTTGTAAGGTAGGCTACGACAGAGGTTCTCAACCTTTTTAACCCACGACACACCAAAACATGCCACAAAATTTGGCGACACACCATGCAATCGTCATATTTGAATACCGTTAATATTTAGAAAGGTTAAGCATAAAAAGCCTGATTTCATGGAGTCCTGCATATGGCCATAGGCATCACATCACAAAATAGTAAACAGAAGACAAAGATGGACTCAACACCAATCTATTTTTAATTATAACATTTATTACGAGCCGTAATTATTAAGAAGCGTCTGTAGAAATTTTGAATTTCTTACGGCTATAACTGACACAAGACCGCGAGTGCGTTTTTGTATGAGAAGTAAACACATTCGCACGTGAGCGTGATGAATTTTTTTACCTTTTTCAGTGGAGTAGCCTATGTGACACATGGTATTTTGGCATAGTTTGGACAGGCAAGTAAGAATTTTTGCATCTATTCACAATTGAGGTGCGTCCATAAAAGGGACACATTTATTTTTTCGATATCCAGCTTCAAAATTGTGAAGTCCCATACAGACGCCCGGACGCGATCAACGCACACTAATGAAAGCGTTGTCTCAAACTACGTCCATGACTAGCACTAATCCTCGCTTGGGTCAATACTTATAATCGTTGTGAACCACATTTCGATTAAACAGACTATAAGCTGAATGCTACTAATTCTCAAAACTACTAAAGTTAAGTTAATGGAAGGCATGCAGGAACGACGGAAAATTCGCGACACACCAATTCTTCGCGACACACCACCGACATACCATCCTTACGTGACACACCGCCGGTCGTTTCGCTACACACTGGTGTCTCGCGACACACCGATTAAGAACCTCTGGGCTACAGTATGATTGTCAGAAAACAGCTCCCATTGAAATTGTGCTTAGCATCACTTCTCTAAACATTCCGTGCTCTCTCAGTTATTGCCCTGTGACATGAACGGTCTACAGTTGAAGGGCGATGATCTTTTGGATACTTCCATAATTTTCTCTATAGGCTCCTTAAAGACTGCTCTTTCCAGTTGGTCTTGGTTTCGAGGAGCCCTGACTAGAGACTTTGAAGAGATGCTAGATAAATCAATCCTAAATGAGTGATGCATGATGGCAGAATATACATATAATTGCAATATAACATGTTGAACAGGTAAATTGCACAAGCAGTAGAACTGTCCAACCCTATGCAGTAATCTCCTTCCTCATGATCTGAGGCAAAACTACTTTCCCCCTCTGTGTTTCACCGGTGTCTGCAGACTATGCTGTACAGCAGTGCCTCCATCTGATTGGGTCAGAGGTGACTCTGCTGAGATAACGCCAAGGGGTGCCTTCTAAATTTAAGCTCATAATTGCAGTTATATTTTCATTTAGACTCTTCTAATATTTAAGAGAATTTGTTATCGTATTCAGAGTTGCATTTCTCAGCGTCTAATATGCGTGTATTCATTGGCGTTCATACTCGACAAGAAATTCTGGATAGCTCTGGTCCGGATGGTAGATAACGAATTCACGGAATAGAAGTCTAATAGAGGGAGGACCCTTGTGCGTTCCAATAACAGAGTCAAATGATCCGACAAACGGATGCTTACTGCCGCATACATCACTGTAGCATCCCGTCTGCATACATGGAGGCCTTTTGAACAGGTATGGCGTCTGGCATATGTAAGTCTGTCCCAGTAACACACGACAGACGTACATGTAGAGTGGTTGGCCATTCTGGAGTCTTTTATTCTTTGCATCTAAAACAACAAATTACTCAACTAAATTGACAATAATAAAAATAATTCATATCAGTAAGTAAGTAAGTATATTATTTATTGACCGATTGATATATCACATTTTGGTATCAATCTACATAATTCGCTTAATCGATGTAATCACTAATTGATGTAACCTAACGATAACGCCGTCAGAGCTCGAATAACTTTTTGCCAGCACCCACCAGTGGGCGAGTCTCCCGGAGCAGGATCCCTTTTCCAGGACGCCAATATTACACATCATTGAGCGAGCGCGTTAAATATTACTAGCTGTAACCAGTAATTTTTTTAATGCAAATGAAAATGTAAATTGGAAAACAGTAGGGCGAACATTTACAAACGGCGGCGGTTTCTTTCTGTGGTATTGTATCATGCCGTTCGTGCGTTGTTATTGGTGCGGTCTGCGTATCGGCAGAGTCTCCATCTAACCAATGATGTACAGAAGCCAAGAAATAGTAGGCCTAGAGGCACCTCCTAACGATTAATGCCGTATCAAATAAATTGATCAAAGCATAGTTTATTTTATTTAGATTCGACACCTTTTTAAGGATGACTTACCTATGTCTCACATCATATAAGACAGAGACGCCTTACACTCAATGCCAATCACCTTTGTTATGAAGGCGTTGTAAAATAAATGTACATTCTCTCTGTTGTATACTCAGTTCTGGTCCAAAGTTTTTTGGACGAAGGCAGGTGAGTTTTAGATTTTCAATTCAGAGCGTTAGTGCCTTTGGCCCGTAATTTTTTACGGGTTACAGCTAGTCAACATATATAATTTGCTTATATGCTAATTCGATCAATCGACCAGCCGTAACGGTCTCGGAGAAATCGAGCAGATTTCGCCAGCACCCAGCTCACAGAGCAGAATACGATTTCGATTACACCCATTATTGGCAAGCGTGATTTAAATTGCATTATGCATTAAAATATTCCGTAATTCTATATGTTGATTTGGCTGTATTAATCGCATTAAATATACCCACTACAGGGGTTGGTTAGTCTTATTTCCATTTTCTATCTTAACTTTTAACTCAAACCGAAACTTTGAACGCCATATTTATTGGAAGCGAACAAAAGAAGCCATTTGCACAAAGAACAGGGTACGTTGCACGGGATAGGGTGAGTATCTTTTATATTACGATATTGATCGCGTTTCGAGTAAGTAAGTAAGTATATTCTTTGAAATTGTGGTCGTTGATTAAAACTGCCCGTAATTTTTTACGAGTTACAGCCAGTATGTACACATTTCTAATAAAAAATAGTTAGTAACCTAACAATAAACATAAGCATAATTAATCCTTAGTTAGCTAATTGCTGACCCACAGTCACCCAGTAATATAAACCAAAGATCTTAGTCAAGTCTAATATGGTACTGTAACATAGCCATGCCTTTACACAAGGGCACTTAGCAAAGTAGCTACTATGCCAGCTAAGTAGGAAAGCCATAGAGAGCTAAGGTACACTCACACGTGACACTCCTAATAATTTGTCGAATAATCAGTCAATGTCAAACAATATAATCAAAGAGAATCTACAATCTACATGTACATAAAAATGCTCTCAGCTGTCTAGTGTGGCAGGTAAAAGATGAGCTTCACTTATTAGATGGCTTGCTAGCTATTCTGTGAGGCACCCTTGTAACAGCATGGTTATGTTATGGCCGACATGTAAATAATTGAATTTGTCATTGTTTTATCACCTACTATTATTCTATTCAGAAGAATACAATTTTGAGACAAGTTTGTCTAGTGTGAAAGGTAAAAGATGACTTATGTTACCTACTGTTATTTGTATTCATTGGCTACATGTGCACTAGTCCTAAAAGTCATACCGTCATAGATTTTAGCTCTATGTAAGTAAAGCTGAAATTTGGCAATGACCGTAATACAAAGGTAAGAGGTTCCTCTGTGCCATAAGTCTATGTGATGTCAAATGTCATTAAGATCAAAATATTTGTTGATTAGCTGAAATGTAAATTCATTGACTCAACAGCAGAACCTCTGAATAAATGAATCACTTATATTATGCAGTCTTTATTGAAGTAATGTCCTGGAAGAAGTGTACCTGCGTATTGATCAGCTTTTGTAGAGCTTTCTGTGAAATAAGTTCCGGGACCAAAAAGAACATTCTGACCAGACAGTCGTGAGTCTAGTCCTGTGACCTCAATGGAGCCTACCATGTCGAATTTCGTTCCATGCAGCAGGTAACATTCGTTGACCTCATTAGCCAGCGCACCATCCAGACGCTTCAGACCTGAGAAAAAAAATTAGTTTCAATTATATAATTCCAGAAAATCTATCAGTATTCTATAAAGCAGTACAGTCACAGCAATTGCAATTTCTATAGAGTTGTTATTCAATGAATAAGGAAGGCGTCAGCAGATAGAATGCCAAAATCAAGTCAAAATCAATTGATATTCAGAATATCAGCTAGTAAAACAGTGTATGGTGGACAATCATACAGAATCAGCTGATTTGGAAAGAATGGATGAACCAAATAAGTACGGCAATTGACGCAATAAATTTTCGGGACAAATAACATGATTAAAAATGTCAGTCTTGGACAGGAATTTAACAAACACTGTTGTGCATTAGGTAAGTGCTGAATGTGGATGAGTCTCATAAATCCACATTTATGTTTTAAAAATTTACATCAACGACAAGTTTTCCTTAATATGAATTCCACATTTTTTAAAAGTATTTATTATATAATGTTTGAAAATACAGAGGTTGTTTAAGAAAATACATACTATTTATTAATATGAATACACTACTAAAATACTTTATTGTTCTTTCTTGCCATGATTTTATTAAACTGCATTCAATTATTTTAATCGCAATTAATTAAAAATTAATAGTGCTTAAAAGTCCTACAAATAAGGTAAATAATCGATGATGTTCTATGTTCAATTTTGTAGCATTCACTAGATATTGTACTAAAAATTCCAGAAACATCATGAAAACAAAACACAAAAACCTGAAAAGTGACAAAATCATGTAATACACATATAGACTTTACATTTATTCAGTTCATGAACATTCTGAAAACAAGTGGAGTCTAGTCTAGGGTGACCATATGTCCAGGATTTCCGGGACATGTCACGGCTTTTGTGAAGTGTCCCGGTGTCTCGACAACCTTTGTGAAAGAGCAAAATTGTCCCGGTTTCAGATAAATGGGGCTAATAGCGGAAAAAACTTTTTAGTTTTGCAGCCATTACCCATATTTTCCAATTTATTTTTCTCATTTCAAGGCAATAAAAACTGATGACCTATTTTTCATTACTTGTTATTTTCGTGTCTCGGTAACGTCAATCACTAGAGCGATTTTAACCAAATACCCATTATTTAAGAGTGGTATCTGATGTGAAATCCCCATTTCCCAAATTCAGATGATAAAACAAGATCTTGGGGAAACCACCAAGGAGCGGTAACACTGCAAATAGTTTGTACCATGACGTAATTATGTTCAATATGCAGCTGTGTACATTTCCGTTGTACAGATGTTTATATTAATGATGATATAGCGGGCAAGAATCATGAAGCAGGATTTTGTGCTAAGTCATGTAGTTCCACAATGTCGATGTTTTTGAAGCAGAAAGAACTTGGTCAGTGCAACTGCAAACACACATCTGCCATGTATAAATGAACACAATAGTGCATTGGATTAGTGTATTTATGTATTATTAATATGTATTATTAATATAATCAAATAGGCAAAACATACCTAAAATATTTAACCAAAAGCGTCCGAAAGTGTCCCGGTTTTTGATGGCCAAGAAATGGTCACCTTACTCTAGTCAGTCTATAGCTGTGGTCAGGAGCAATTAGCTTAGTTATAATAATATGCAGTAAAAGTAAATAAATTACCTAATTTAAGTGTCATGATTTCCCGTTCCCCATGTAGTCCGTTTACACTGTGACATTTATTCACTGAAGCTCCAAGGCAAAACTCCTCTCTTCTGGACATGTAAGTGCGATACAGTGAGGGATTCTCTATACTAAAGATTTTCCGAATCTTGATTGTATGAGGCGAAAGGCCAGTCGCATCGTTGCCCAGACCAACTTTCTGCTGTTCCCACGTTTTCATCACCAAACGTGACACTTCGTCAAACAATCCACCTCCACTCGTTAATTCTGTACGTTTGTGATCCGTTTTGCCAGACGTCTGTTTTCCTGACTTGTAAAAGGTCCAATGCTTTGGATATCGTATACTGCTTTGCGAGTGGCCACCTCTGTGCCTTTCCTGCGTTGAACCTTCCTTGTAAACCAGTTGAAGAACTTTCATTCTTGTCTCGTCAACGAATGCCTTCACTCCTTTCACAGTGATCGTGCTTTTCTTCCTGTCTGCAAACCATAGAAAGAATCGGCCAATGCAACATTCATGCTAAGAAAAATCAGCTAAGCAGAGATTGGGGCAAATTGATAAATCTCGGTGGTGGGACCAGTTGTTTGAAATGACCTCCTATTAGCCCTCCACTCACAATAACTAATAATTAAAGCTACAAATTATTATTCAGAACAAAAAAGATTAGGCCTACTCACCATTGTGTATTAATGGTGTTCTGTTATATACAGTGCTTTTTTCTAAGAGAAAAGGTTCCGGAACTCATAGTTTTGCTAAGATCTTGACAATTAATTTTAAAGTTAAATCTTAATTTCCATAAAATTTACGAAAAGCTTAAAAAAGCGTATGAAAAAGTTAGACACTTTTTTCAAGGAATTTATCATTGTTCGCCCACACTAATTTTGTTTTTTGCCAGCAGGAAACGAAATAGACCTATAAAACTGAGGCCTATGGCGTAAGCTTACGTCATATAACCAGACTGATTCAAGACTTCGATATTATATAGTCATAGCTAGTGGAAATTGACAGGCCCTATATTAAATTTTATTAACATTATGGCTTTAAATTCATACATTAACGTTAATCCCCAAAATAGAAAAAAGGTGCCGGAACGCCGTTCCGGTGCGTTCCGCCAGAAATAAAGCACTGGTTATATATAATATAATCATGAGGTTCTAAGAATCATTTACCTATTCTGATGTCAACAGTTGAAGATGCCAATGCTTCGATTTTGGAGACAGTTTCTTCACTAAGATCTGCAATGGCTTCGTCTTTAATCGGGGTTTCTGCCACCATTTCATTAATCCTCTTTGCGAGAATTTCTCTCACGTCTCGTATCACATCGTCACTCATTGCATTGATGTGAAATACAATTCTGTTGCTGACGGGCATGGCTTTTGGGCGAGAAAATCCGTCAAATAATTTTTTCATATAACTACCAAACCGCGAATCATCTGAAAAAACCCAATAATCTTAAACTTAAAATACAAACTTTCAAGTTTCCCAGTCTCTTAGCATCCGAGTTATGACAGAGGAAACTTGAAGTGAAATCATATGCATGCATATTATTGCACCAATGCACGTTACTAGCACCTTGGCATACATTTCCTAATTGGTCATGATTCGTGCTTTGATGATTAGTATTACGGCGCACGAAAATTGTGATATGAAAAGGTGACACAAAGTGGGTTCCCTTTGGGTTTACCCTTTGACACCCAATTTTGACTTTGACATGTACAATTTGGTGGTGATCAATAAAGTTACTTGATTGATTGATAAATTAGCATTGTGATAAATTCTCTGTTCACAAGCACATGCTCATAGTCTGTTCCATTTAGATGCAGTGGCAAAGACATATTTATATATCTACAGGGCAACATTATCAATTAGATCCATCTATTAATCAATGAAATCTAAACAGGGGAAATCTTGTGAGACCACGTCTGATCCAACTGTCGTTGAAATTCATATGATGTTTGGAATAAAATTTTATCTAAACACTGAAAAGTTTAAAAAGATCTGAAGTAACACATGCAGAATTGAGGAAAGATGTTCATGTGGAAAAGTACAATAAGGCATCAATTCAACTATGAAATGAAAGTATTCCCAGGTGAAAGGAGGAACATGGCGACTGTCCACTAACCATTGTGATCGGAATCTGCTATCGAGGCAGGAGAGAAGGTGGTACGAGAGAAGCATGACTTAAAATCTCGGAGCAGATGATCCTCAAATGAAATGATGAATATCTAGGACAACAAAAACCAAGACCTGATATTTACAGATTAAATGTTTCAAATTAAATAAAATGAAATTCAAATTCAAAGCGGACTCTTTCCTTGCCACCGGGCAATATCTCCAAGTCATTCTGCCATCTGTGTTCTGTAGCCACTATTCTAAACAATAATTCTCGATCTTTCGATCATGCGGTGATGCGGTGTTTGTCTGTCTGCACTAACGGTCTAAAAATAGCTCCGACGGGGCTCGATAACGCCACGGTAAGTTGCACGGGATAGAGTAAGTATCTTTTATATTTAGATATAGATCGCATTTTGAGTAAGTAAGTAAGTATTTGCCCGTAATTATTTACGGGTTACGGCTAGTGCAATTTGAAGTGGAAGTAATTAAGATATTGTCATCTTGTTAACTAAGTAGTTGCACTTAGAGCATATCAAACCTTTCTCCCTTTTCCCTAGAGCTGTGTTTTGCTAGTTTCTGCAGACTAAGCTGTTTGACAGTGTCTCTATTTGATCGAGGCAACTGTAACAGACCCTTTATAAATTGAAGCTTGCAATTACAATTAAAATTACAATATAGCACACTGTGCGCCTCGAGTGCAAAGGTTCTCAGTTCACTCTTTCCCAAGTCATACTTCAAATCTTTTCACTCTAAGCCCACACGTATAACTGTCATTACATACCAAGCACCCAAAACTATGCACAGCTGAAATCATAAAATCTGCTATCATTAGATAACCTACAGTACTGTGATCAACAAATTGATCACTAGAAATGAATGGATAAAAGAATATAATTTGAAGGACATTAGAATATCAAACAGCATAAACAATAAATATCCTACTGCAGTCACAAGTTTATAGGCTACCTGAAGATCCGAGCCTGTCTTCTTAACAGCTCGAATGAAACATTCTGCAACGTCAGTTGGGTCGTAACCGAGTTTACCACAGCCGAGCGTAGGAAAGGCAATGCTCCTTACGCTGCGTTGTTTGTCACACATCTCGAGACACTTTCTGATCAGGTTATACAATCTCTGAGAACAATCCAATATACAAACTTTCTGATTACTTAATAATCGACTATAAAGCAAATTTCAAATAAACTGAGTTGCAAATCTGGAGATCTTGAATGTTTTTTAACCATATTTCCATATTATCTCGTAGCTGGCGCTTTATTCCCCATTCTAACACTTCTGCTCGGCAGTGCTGCTTTTTCCGTTGTTGGACTCTCTACGTAGAATGTAGTGGGTTTTCATTGAAGATACGTCTGTTGCTTCGTAGCAACATGACTGCCTTTCTCGGACTTCTGAAGTCTAGTTTGTATTGCCGTGGTTGGACTGGGAGCGCCTCTCAGCAGGTTCCTTGAAGGGGCACCATATAAATTCTTCATTTGAATAAATGAATGATTATTATTAATATTAACTTATTATCTTCTTTATATCTATCCCTATCTCTATTAGACTAGAATTTCCTGAAGTAATTCTCAAGCCACAATCCAGAATCACCATAATACGACTCCTCTCTCTTTAATACTAATAATAATCTACATTGTACAATGCGATTTCAGCAGCAAGTTTTTCCATACTTATTACATTGTGAATAATTCATAATTTGTTTAAGACAGTAAATCAATCCAGCAATAACAGTTCTAGAAATGCAAACTACATCAACAAACAGGGGCATGGTAGTGTAGTGGTGAAGGTCGCCGCCTTGCAACCGAAAGGTAGCAGGTTCGAATCCCACCCGCCGCCTAAGGACCTTGAGCAAGTTCTTCACTCACAATTGCTCATTGCGCTCATTTGTGACGCTTTGGCGTGTAAACTCCGACACACCTCCGAGCTGTAGTCGGGACCGCCTCTGAGTAGTAGAAGACTTGAAGGGGCGATATAGAAATGTGTGAATAAATAAATAAATCAATTGTGTTTATTTAGGCCAGTATTAAACGTTTACGCGTTCAAAACTACGTTTCATTGGATACAGACTCATTGGTGGTACAAGGTGACCCAGAAGGGGCAACTGTCCCGCTGAACCTATTATAGATGCATGAAAGTAAAATACATGATTGTAGGCTAACTTGTTATACATGTGGAATTAACTTAGAATTTGGCCTATGTTAGCTTTGACACATGTGTAAACCTAACTGGATCCAGTTTTCTGTCATAGTTACTTTCTGTCAGGTTACCGTACCTTAAGATTTGATGTAATGCACAACAATAATGCACATTCTTTGCAATTTGAAGGAATAGCCTATACGTATAGTATTCTCTGATTGCAAAAATATCAAATGTGGACACACGAGGATCAAGCTCGCAAACACATTGTAACATTACAATATACATAATTTTACATATTCTCTAAAATGCTGTTACTCTGCTCTGCGTGTTTTTTTTTTATCTGACTGAAGGTGTATCAGCTGTGTTTCTTTTTATCTGACTGAAGAGGTGTATCAGCTGTGTGTTTCTTTTATCTTTATTTATTTTTAATTTATTTATTAATTTTTATGCATTTCTATACCGCCCCTTCATGTCCACTACTACTCAGAGGCGGTGTATCAGCTGTGGTTAATTTATCTGACTGAAGCGGTGTATCAGCTGTGTGTGTGTTTTTTTGTTATCTGACTGAAGAGGTGTATCAGCTGTGTTTCTTTGGACCCACCTCTTGTACAGAAGGGGCGCCGACATAACAGCTGCACCTATCGACGAGACCACTTTGTACGACCAGCCTAAAATTGTGTCGTCTAGGTACAGCACAATAATTAAGAAGGGAAGCCTCCTCTTGCGTGCGCCCAACTGGAACCGCTAACAAAATAGTTCGACTGTTTCTAAACACGGCCTCTTAACACGACCACTGCTGCAGCACATGGTTCGATTCTTTGCAGAGGACAGAACTGTTTTCCATTATTATAACAGCTTATCTCGAGAGGCAGCAGTGCACGGCTGTGAAGCGCTAACGATCGAGTTGGCTTGAGGCAAATCGCAATTTTGAAGGCGGGGCCAGTCAGTCACTCTCTTGAACCCTGGGGATACGCGTGTAGGCCTATTCTATTCACATGCTCAGACTTCGGTCTCTCATCAGTGTTGTCGAAGCAACAACATACGAAGACCGATTCACAAGCACATAGTATGATTTTTTAAAATTTATTCACACATTTCTATACCGCCCCTTCAAGTCTCCTACTACTCAGAAGCGGTCCCGACTACAGC
>JAQFXW010000611.1:0-17783 GCA_034693945.1 Dendrobaena attemsi
GGGTTGGATCAAACTCAAGTTAGTCTTGAACTATAATTCATTTGCCATATTCCGACATTTTGTGGTGCCGTTACATAGCGTATTTGCACATTGTACATCGGTCAGGCCTGGTTTGTGCAAATCATTTTAACATTTTAAGTATATTCTATCCTGGAAAAACATTTTCCCTTAATTATGAGACAAAATGGTGTTGAATGAATGAACTCTTTTACAAACCGTAAAGTTAAAGAACCATTTAAAAGGACATTTGGTACAGATGTTACTATGCATTGCAAGGTTTTTTAAAGAGTTTGACATACCAGACCAATTTCTAAGTAGGATGGAAGATTATTTAATTATGAACATTTTATTTGGTCTGTTGCTTTTGGGTTAAATCTTGTTTTCAATTTGCAATAATTTGAGTGGCATTGTAATGATCTCATACAAGGATGTTTTTATGTTTAAGGAACATCTGGTGGAATATGTGATCAGTATCAGCCCTATACAGAAAACGGCCAGGAAGTTTATAAAAGTTTAAACACAGGTATAGTGACCCTGTCGAACTATGGGTCACGTGTTCCAACGAAAGTATCTCAACTTACCTTTGCACATGAAGTTGGCCATGGATTTGGCTCACCGGTAACAATACCTTTTGATTTTTGATTTGCTTACAAAATAAAATTTCTTATGGAAATAGTGTATTTAGACTATTTGTCAGTAATAATCTAAGCAGTTCTATCTTTTTCATTGATCTATTGAAGACAGCAATACGTTTGACAACGAACATGATGCGCATTGACCTTGATCAAGTCCTTTACTCACAATTGCTTGAAGCTCCTCAGCGTGTTCACTCCGACACACCTTCGTGCTGTAGTCGGGACCGCCTCTGAGTAGTAGTAAACCTGAAAAGGCAGTATAGAAGTACGTGAATAAGATATATAATTTCAGCCAAACAGTCTGAGCCTTTGGGAAAATCTGCTGCTTTCAAGTGCTTTTGAAGCCCAGCCAATAGTGGACTTATATTAGAAAATGTTAAACGTTGTTGAAACCTGGAATTTGTCTATTGCTTTCATGTTTTATAGTAACGATGTGGTGCTTGTGTTGCAGCATGACAATGGTCCTACATGTGTTCCACTGTCGGCCAACCCAAACGATCCAAACGGCAATTACATCATGTACGCAAGTGCCACAAGCGGAAACCAACCAAACAATCAGAAGTTCTCGATTTGCAGCATTGGAAATATGACACTGGTACTCAATCTCATCTGACTGATTCTGATCCCATTTGGGAATATGTTATGTCCAGCAGCACCTGCTTGGTATAGGGATAGAAGCCCTTCCAGCACCCGCTCGGTATAGGGATAGAAGCCCCTCCCATGGTTATGTGTCTATTATGCTTATCCAGAAGTTTAACTTTCAAACAATCTCTAGGATGATTACAGAATTAGAAACGAAGAGCATCTTCTTGAAACTAAACTGTCACTCAAATTTTGAATTGTCTTCTGGCAGCTATTATTGTTATCAAATCTTGTTTCCTTTGATTCTGTTCTGCCTACATTTACCAACTTTCTTAAGATGCACTTGTTACTTGTGATGCTATTTAAATGTGCAATTATTAGTGACCCTGTGACATACAATCAGAAAGTCAAAATTTTACTAAGCCTATAAATTCAATTTAATAATTAAAGATGTCCTTATGACTTTACGTTGTGTTTGTACTTGCCAGGTGATCAACGCTGTGATGAATGAACTGTATGGTAAGGTGAACTGTTTCGAACTGCCATCACAGTCCTTCTGTGGCAATGGCATCGTTGAGGCTCCTGAGCAATGTGACTGTGGTTTTGAAGAGGATTGCAGTGATCCAACTCACCCGGATAACTGTTGCTATCCTCAAAGTCCCAATGTCAATGTTTCATTGCAGTGCCAGCTCAAACCGAATGCTTCGTGCAGGTATGCTAATCTGACTGTTTTAGCCAGAAAGAAATGATTCACACAATACAACTGAAATGATTTGATAATGCCCCTTATGCTAATACGTGTGTGATTTTACAATATTATTAAAGTTCTGGCTTACTTAAAGATCAGATTATACAAGAAGAATTATTAAAACACTAGCTGTAACCCGTAAAAATTACAGGCTATTGCGTTCGCCCAATGATGTGTTATATAAACGTTCGCAATATCATTATCTAGCCCCGAGAGTGCTATTCAATAATAGCGCCACCTATTGAATACATTTTCGATTGCACTCGCCCAATGCTGTGCAATATGGACATTCACGATAAAGTGATCTAGCCCAGAGACCGTTATTTACAGACACCGATCAATTAAGCAAATTATATTTGTTGATTTAAACTCAAGGCTATCACCTCTGTCTCACTTGCTTATTTTAATGCGTTATGTACTTTGAGATAATTTATGTGCATTAATATTAAGTCTGATTTATTATGAACTCTTACAATTTATATGATGATGTTTGGTACAAGAACATCCTTGCTAATATGGCAGGCATTGTAGTAATTTTAATTTTAAAATACGAATGGTTAAGATATTTTCAAGTTTATGCCATGTAACTTACTAGAAATGGTGAAACTTTCACAGAATAATCTCAAAATCTAGAAATGTAATATGTGGCTTTTGGTTAATTTACAAGCTGCTTTGACACTTCACGGGCATCCTGCACGCTCGTTGTGTCGATCTATGTAAAGCATGAAATTATAATTTTGCTTGTCATCAAGTTGCGTAAATGACCAAAATGGCTGGAATGAATACGTTTCTTACATTTTATTTTCAGTCCATCAGAAGGAAAGTGCTGTATCGGTGCCAGCTGTTCTTTGGTTCCTGCAGCTAATAATGCAACCTGCCAGGATGAGGCCGACTGTACAATGCAATCATTCTGCAAATATCCTTTCATGGCTCTAAACAGTAAACAGATAATTTGTTGCAAACCTGTTGCTGTCTAATTAATTAGGCTTAGTTATTAGGCATTTATTTGTCAGCGGAATGTGCTCCTCAAAATGGGTTCATTTGCCAACTCTTTCATAATGTGCCTATTTCTGCTGTTTTGTTAACTTTGTGAATTTGGCTCACGGTTTTGATTGTGCGAGAAACTGATTACTTGTTAATTGGTCTCTTGGTATTAAAATATTATCCATTATAGTGACTGTACAATATTTTATTTATAGTATTACACTAGTGTTTAAAAGTTATTATGATGATTTGTAATTAAATTTGCTCATTTAATAATAAAACTTTGTAACATTTGTTGAGTCATATTAATCAGCAGTGGCCCCTACAAAGCATTTTAAGTTAGTCTAGACTAAGTGACATGTTCGAATTTCCTTGACTCATTTGTACTGGAACAAGTCCACAGTGTCCCACGCCCACACCAAAGCCTGACTATACGATCTGCAATGAAAACACACAGATCTGTCTACAAGGGGTAATTTGACTACAAATCACTTATTCTTATTAAGATTTTAGCAATTAGGAGAATGTAAAGTACGCATTTCTTTACTATGCCATCGAGCCGGCATTGAATGAATTCAAGTCTTGAACATGGTGCTAGCATATCACAGCAGTTACCACTTACTTTCAAGCTTAATCGATTTAGAATTATAGTATGTGGTCAGAGTGACATGCGTGCAAACAACTTGCCAAGGATCGTTACACAGATTCTAGTCCACCATCACATGGTCTGTGGCTGAGCAATTTTGAAAGTAACAATAGTCCTAGCATAATAATTACGCTTGCGATGTAAAATATTAATACTGTACTGCGTAATGTTTGGGAACTTTCACTTACTTGTGTATATGCTCTGATGTTCATTTGTATGTGTGCTGCTTGTACTTTAATGGTAATTCGGAAAGTTTCTTCATAATATTCATTTTGTTTATGAATGTTTTGTAGGAATGTACAGGTTCTGTGTGTCAGAAGATTGGTTGGAGTGCTTGCTACTCAGTGGCACCTACAAATGACAATAGCTATGACTTGAGTCTGCTCTGCTTTGTTTCATGCATGAGTGAGTAGCTTGACGCTCCTCTTGTTCTCTTGATTCTGTTATGACTTCAGTTTCCATCTGAGTAGTTGCTTTCATCATCCTTCAGGCTTGAATTAAAATATCTCTCTGGGATTAATTTAAACCCCTTAAAAAATAATATGAATAAGGTTCTATATAAATTTCCAAATGAATTCTTGAGTGAACAAATCACAATCCAGAGACTCGTGTAGAAACCAACTGTGTTGTTGATGTTCTTTGTGTTGGGTCAGAAGAAATGACTAAATGGACAAAATAAATGAAGGAATATTATTAGACTTAGAAGTCTGACCTTATGACTGCTGGCCTTTTTTTGACTTGGTCCTATTGCAGTAGACTCTTAAGTCTAAGTCTATGCAAAGAATGTAGACTCTGTGTACACATTATCTGCCAAGAGAAGCATTATTGTTCATTAGTTTATAGTTATTGCTATTTGTTAATTCCTCTGCTATTTTTGTTACCGTTGTTGCTATTATTACAATTTCTATTATTGTATAACTGTTTCGGTGAAACACATATCATACCTTCTAACTTAAAATACTGAAATGAAAGACAATATCTGGCTTGGGTAGAATTTGTTAAGTTTTGACTCAGAGAAAGTGCTGCAATAGGCAACAGCTTCAAGGCTTTGAATTGCAACTGATTGGCACTGAACAGTATTAAAATACATTTTGCCGGAGGTACAATTATGACCCCTCCGAACTTCCGAAGTCTAGTAATTAGGGATTACATTTTTCTGAGATGGCTACTCTTTGCTGATATCATCTTTGCTGTTGTTGTATTCTTTATTACTTTATTTATTTTGTACCATATTTTTTATAATTACTATTACTTGGCTAAACTTAGTCCTGACTCTCTGCGTCCTGGTAACAACCTCATTATTGTGGAACTTGTCCTTAACAACTGCATGGATAATGTAAATTAGTAGTAATAACTTTAGTTGCTAGTCAGACTCTGCCCATCATGAATGATGCCACCGTCTGTAATTAAGTGCCTTGGTAGTCAAACCTTCGTCTCTCTTTCAACTGAAGCATTAATTGTGTTTTCAAATTAGTTTTTTTTCTAATTTTAGATCCTGCAACTAATTCTTGCATATCAACCGGGAATCAAGCAGAACTTCAGAAACCAGAAAACGAACGTTTACTTTATCTGACCAATCTTACCCTTCAGACAAAGGGCATGAAATTGCCACCAGGTTTGTAGATTCTCTGTGTTCAAAATGAATAATTAAAACTTTATACAACACTTTTGTATTTCCCAAAATCCACGTATAATCTTTGTCGCATAAACTAGATATTTAGTTTCTGACATTTAGCACAGATTGATCAATGGAGTTTACAGTGTCAGGTTTTGAAAAGGTCATGTGGAAATGTGATTATAACAAAGGGAATCTTTGTTGTAACAAGAAACTGAAGGACTGGAATAAAATGTGATTACGAGGGAACAGAATGAATTTTCTGTTGAGAATAAAGACAGAACTTCTATCACTGCCACACAAAGTGACACAATGTTAGAGAGTCTAAAAATGATTATATGAAGAAAGTTGAAGCTTAATAACCAAATTGTTAACCAGAGTATGATTATGCAGTTGGTCAAATAAATTATATTGGACTTCACTTACTATATAAACTATTGAACAAAAATTTCTTGCCTTTGTTAGTCTACTATTATGTGCTGGACTCTAGTATTTCATTAACCATTTCATCTTCCTAGAACTGTTTTATAATTATTTGTAATTTCTGTAACAAGTTGTTTTCTGTCAGCTTGAATATCTAATAAATGAATTTCGATTTATTGAGTGATAATGAAGGAAGTTTTTGTAACTTTCATAGACAGCAAACTAGAATTTATTTATGTTGCTTCAATTTTCCAATGTATGGGATTTATTACATACATAATGATCAGAGTTGCTGGCCATGTATTCTATTTTATCACTAAGCTCTGCCACTTATTTCTTTGTTTCTTTGAATACTGCATTCTTATATTGATTGATTTGAGTATTGATAATATCTTATTTTTCCCAACTCAACTTGTTCTCTTTTGTAATTGTTTTGGAGGATGTATATGATTTGCAATTTAAATTCTGCTTTCTTCAGTTTCTTCCTGACTCATTGCTGCCTCTTGTTTTAAGCCCAAAACAGGTTGCATTTTGTCTAATTTTGGCTAGAAGCCTGCCAAAGCTATTTTGAGAAGAAGTCAAGTTTGACATTGAAAAGGTCATATGTCAATGGTTTTAGGTGCTCCGTGCGATAACTATCAAGGGTATTGCGACGTCTTCCTTATATGTCGTAGCATTAATGAGGATGGTCCTCTAGCTCGCCTGACAAACTTACTCTTCAGCCAACAGACTCTAATAACAGTTCGTGAATGGATTACGGTAAGTTCTGATTTCTATCCCTGGTTGTGCTGCGTCAGTGCAGCATGTATGATCTAGTATAAGATGGTTCATATACGTAACCTATCTCAGCAAAAGAGTTTCATCATTATTATGGAAATTAGCTTCTGAAGTATTTGTGCTGTTTTCTGTGCATATATTTAGTTTTTGACAGTATATTTTGAAGTAACAAAAGTTGATTCTTGTGGGAATAAATTTAAATTTAAATATTGTATATTTTTGCTTCCTGCATGTGTTTAAGTTTGTGTTCATTCTGTGCATGCGAATCGAATTATTCGATAATATATTATTCCTGTCTGTATTAATGTTTAATACATTTGACCTGCATTTTAGATATAAGGAAATAATGTATAATAATTTTTCTAGCTGCATCACTTGATGTTGGAAGAAAGTTGAAGCCTTTAACAACGATATGGATTAGTTTTCCATGCAGATTAGTGCATGCCTGTCGTTAAGGCGCTACACGTGGCACTTTGTAATAATTATCAGTTGTCTAAATATTTTAATTGGAATTTAAAACTCAAAACTTCTAAAGTGCCATTCACAAGCCATAGACATGGCACAAGCTTATTCAGAAACACTGGCTCTTGCACAGCTGTAAAACTGCGTCTGTCATTGTAACTACCATTGTCTACTTAAAGTTTGATGACTTCCCGCCTGTGCCTTATATCAGCCCAGAAATATCTGCAACTTATCCAAAGCTCAATGACTAAAGCTGTCACCAAACTTTCCAAAAGTTATAGTTGTCGATGCTATATAAATCCATCTATCAGGTAGATAGATGGATTCACATGATTGGCTGAGTTGTAGATTTTAACAGATTTGGAGACGAACAATTTTACTCGTGATTACTCCCATGCACAAATCATTCACTCTCCATTTTTTAATAAAAACCAGCGGATACACTGCTGTTGACCATACAGCATAATCATTCTGTTGTGTCAGTTGATGACGATAAACTGGAATAAAAATTTCAACATTCAGTATCAGTGCAACTCTTCGCCAGCCAGGCAGATGTCTTTGCACCTCTGTTAGCGAGCGATGCTTAAGAAATCCATCTTTGCAATACAGTTGGGATTGTCTGTCTAGGTTCACTGGTGGGCTGTTCTACTGATGGGTGTCGGCTTCGTTATTGGAATGGGACTATTCATCAAGTTATGTGCTGTTCACACTCCAAGCAGCAATCCTAACCAGAAACCAGCGCGCAAGATAAATGATCTGACATTAAATCGACGCAACTATGCAAAGCAACAGGTTAGCAAAGAATAGGTTTACATGTAATTCCTCTGTCTATAGGCAATTTAAACAGTCATTTGTGATGTAAATATTGGTAGGAGACTCGGTAAAACAAGTCTTTAGTACTGGCTTCAGCTGGTTCTTAATCTTTTGTGTATGAGATTTTGGGCTGAACTTTTCCATGGTAGTGATACTGGGTAAACTGAGTGAGAAATAAAATTTGACACAATGGATGTTTGCTGACTAAGATTTGGTCAGACTGTTTGCAAAGTATCTCAAACCGACTTTTCTAGCAGTGTCTTGTTAATCAACCATCACGTTAAGCAGGTTTTCATATGAAGCAATATATTTCGAATAGTATGGGATGGAATTTGTTTCCCTTTGTATTTGTGGTGTTAATTTCAGTATGTTTGTACGAGTGTTGATTTGTTGTAGGGTTCATCGGCCCATTCCGTTGATCGTGAGCCCATTCATCCGGTAGCTAAAGGTCCACAGGCCGGCAAAAGAAGAAAGAAGCAGAATGGAGAGTCATCACCGAAACGCCATTCAGCACGACACTCCCAAGATAGTGGCGAGAACCTTGAGATGAGACCGCCACCACATTACGACAATCGTTTAGCCACCGATTTCGATCACATCTAATAATGTTTCTTCATCTCTCTCTAATTTAATGCATTCCTATAAGATTCGTTCATTTGCATAAGTCTATGTTCAATTTGAACGAAGTCGACTTAGATTGATAAGTTTTTTACTAGACAGAATTACTGCTAGACTACAGTTTAAAAATAAGTTCGCAAGGTTTTAGATGGAGAGGATTGAAGTCCGGCTGTTTTCAGCTTCTCCAATATGGTCTTGATGTATGGATAATCAGAAGTATGTTTGAAGACATTGAATGTTAGGCTCATAGCAGTTTTGCTTTGCTTGAGATTCAAAACTGTTTTTGTAGAGTTTTGGTTAAAATTTGGTTTGGGAATTGGGGTTCAAAGTTCAAGCATGGTCTTGTTTGTTGTTTTAGTGCTAACAGATGTATTACTAGATAATTTCTGAGTTGATATTACAAAGAAATTGATTAGAAGTTATTATAAAGTTTTATTAGAACATTGTTGCATATAAGCACTTGTTCATGGTTCTGCGTTGCGTTCCAGACTGTTTGTCTATTTTTTGTTATAAGTTTTAATGATTTAACGTGTGCCTTGAAACTGTATAGCAAGTGTTACAAAATAGAAGTGCATGTTTTTGGTGCCATGAATGCTTTGTATTGTCATTGGTTATCTGAGCCATATTAAGGTTTGCAGGGGCTTCTATCTATCTTCTTCTCCTTAGCAATTGGGCTCGAAAACTTATTCCCCCCTATTTGAGGCAAAATTTGTGATTCCCCTTATTTCAGGCAAAATGTGATACAGATTCTAAAAATCAATTACCCTATTTTCCACTGGGCGCAAGTGCGCCCGCTTGGTATAGGGATAGAAGCCCTATGTACTCGACCGCTTCTGAGTAGTAAGGGGCTTGAAGGGGCGGTATAGAAATGCGTTAATAAATAAAATAAAAATAAATAAAATAAGTATTACTTAATTGTGGTTCACTTGAAAGTTGGTCATTAGACTGTTAACATGACTATCAATTGCTGTATTGTAATGAACTTTAGGTCATTTTAAGGACAATGTAAGTATGTGTAGATGTATCGGCACTAGTGCTTGCGATGATGGCATATGTATATCCAGGGAATATTTTGGTTGTTTGCTTGAGTTATGACTTCCTGGTGGAGATAGTGTTGAATGTGTTACATTTGTCAAATGTCCCATATATTTACTAGTTTTGCATGTTTTAAGATACTACTGCAGTTTAGTGAAGTTTAAGGGCAAAATGTTTAGAAGTTACAATTTGTCAGAAGTAATCTCCTTCATTCAATAGTCAATCGTCAATTGCCTAATGGGATTAGTGAAATTCTAAGCAGTTCAGAGGCCTCAGAATATGTCTTTCGTAATATTCACAGCATGTCTTTCAAAGTGCGTCAGTGTTCTGTCCATGAACTCTAGTAGTTAGGTTCAATTTGAATATTTTTTTTATTAAATAGATAACTTATATTTATCTGCATATGTTGAATTTGTTCGCATATTTAATTGGCTGCCTTCACATAAAGATCTCTGGGACTCGCAGGAAACGTACTCTAACAGTACTTTCATGTAGCGTAATTATTTGTCTTTTGTTGAGAAGTGAATAATCATGTTCCTGATTTCCGAGTAGATTTTATTTTCTTTTACTTCTTTTTTCTCCAGCTGATAACAAGAGTTTGATCTGTTCTATGATTACATTAGTAATTACTAGAGGTATATCTTTCATTTTGTGCAACATATTAGTTTTTGTGTTTTTTTTAATTCTTTTATACAAGACTGTTTTATACTTGGCAGTTACAAACCTATAGCTGGTATTGTTTATAAGTAAATATTGTATGTAAGAGTTGTACAATTGTATCATCATATAGTTGCCTTCGAAACCCCATGAATTCTCTGCGTAAATAGTAGAAATTCTGTGTGGACTGGACTATTTTACCATCAATGTGTGATTGTGTGTGAATCATGTTTGACATATCACAACGTAGAGCAATAAATATATTTTCTAAAAATTTGTGTGTGTTTTTGCCTCTAAAGTTGGAAGCTATTTGGCTAACCATATTACGTATGCCACACGCAGTTTGCCGCACATATGAGTCTCTTATGTGTGTATATGAAGTATGAACATTGTAAGGCACTAGCATAATAGGCCTATGTCCTTCTATGTAGACCTTTGTATGTATGCTGTTTGTGTGTATGTATGTATTTAGTTATATAATAATTATTATTATTCATTCTGGGCACAGATGTAGTACCTCCTGGGATATGTACTAAGGAGTACTCCCAGCCCGTATTGCGTTGCATTGATAAAGAATAGTATAGTGATGCTCTATAAATAGATCACTTTATTCGCTAGGTTTGCATTTTGCAGATTTTACAGGTTACAGTTTAATTCACTATGGATGCTTACGAAATTAACAGTCAATTATTTTATTCGCTTATGTACAAATAACTGATTCATGCTAAATTCACACATTAAAAGAGTCCGTTATTTTGACGGGTTATAGCTAGTCTCTTGATATAACAGCAAATTGCCAGACCACTGTGCAGCACTGCCTTTAGTCAATCCATGGGTATCGTACAAGTTACAACTAGTGTTAGACTGTTAGTCCATGTTCTTCATCTCATAAACGCAAGGACTTTATATACAGAATCCTTGTCATCAACGCAAGGGAAAATTATCTTAGAGATAATAAGTAGGATAATTGACAGGCTGACGAAATTCAACAAAATTAATAAATTGCAATCACTTAACAGCTGTTCTGCATTGATCAGCGTTAGAAGATAAAGTAATCGCGTCAGTCTCTGAATACAAACGCAATAAGTCATTCATTGAGTTAAGCATTGACCTTGAATGAGGCTTATGCTTCGTCTTGCTGTTACACATCATACCCAAAATATATCGATTCATTCGTAACTTCAAATTAATATTATTAGCTTATGGTCTCTTAATGGTTATAATAGTAGTTTAAATAACAACGTCGCAGTATTTTTCTGATGGTAATATTTTGTTGATATTCTGGCTACAGTTTAGTTCTTCAATGTAGTGAGTGAAGTGTATCATCTTCGCTGGGTCCATTTGGAATCGAGGCGCAATATACCATAAGACAGGGTGGGGAACTGGTGGTGTCCAGCTGTGGTTTCCACGCGGACCCAGCCTCAGATCGTCGCTCCTCATCGGGGGACTGTCTCGTGGACGTCGAGGATATGGAAGACGAGGACTCGTCCGTCGATGAGTCCGACGTAGAGACTTCCGGTGTTCGTGTCGAGGAAGATGCGTCGCGGCTGTTTGATTCCGAACGAGCTGCGACTGACGAGGTCGCGGACGTGGATGAGATTCGGACTGAGCAGCTGGATCCGGTCGTTGTTCCGGTCGACGACGAGCACGTATCCGAACGGATCGACGGCCATCCTCAGCGGAGAGTCGAGTCGGTCGGGTCCCGATCCGTTGGACGATCCGTAGGAGCTGAGGGTCCGTCCGTTGCCGTCCACGTAGCAGATGCGGTGCAGCTTGCCGCTGTCGAATCCGTGGCAGACGAGGAACTTCCCGCCGTCGACTGGGATCGTCTGCCAAGTGCACAGGACGTCCTGTTGAAAGCGGAAGGAGCGGACGAGAGCCCCGTCAGCCGTGAACTCTTTGACCTGTCGCGAGTCGAATCCGGTGACGAAGACGTTTCCGGTGGCGGTGGCGTGCAGTCCCTGCGGCTCTCCGTCGACCTGCCATCGGGTGAGGACCTCGCCGTGCGGCTCCAGGCGGTAGACGTGGCCAACGGAGTCGCTGACGTAGAGGCTGTTGTTCTGGGCGCATGAGACGATGTCGGCTGGCTTCCGGAGACCCTCGAGGCGTAGACGACGGACCGGGGAGTAGGTGACGGCGTCGTAGATATCGACGTTGGAAGAGAGGTCACGCACGATGTAGAGTTCATTGTCAAGGGTCGTCACTCCTGCTACACTGGCGCTGCCTGGAATGATGTCGATCACCTCTGGAGTGTCAACGTAAGGATCGGACGAATCTGTTGTTGCAGGGAACAGATTATAACTATTTGTTTTACCCGAGGTACATATGATCACTCAAGATTACAAAAAATTAGGGGACCTAGTTCTAATTATTATTGTTATTATGGGGGTTACCCGGGTTAGCCTAAGTCTGAGAAAACGACGCCTGACAACTGAGTTCGGACAATATGAGGCTCCGAAGAACTCTTCTGGAACAACCGGATTATGATTAGGCCTACGTACAGGATGACGATGATTATGCTGGTACATGTAATAGAGTAGGATTCAGATTTAGGTCTACCGTCTTTGTGCGCTTTATACTGGGACCTGGTGTTCTACATGAAGAGAAAGATGACGACGATGATGATGCTGTTGATGATAATGACGATGACGTCGGTCCAAGTGAGTGAAGACAATGACGATTAGCTCAGAATCATGATTTGAAACCTCATGAAGACGAATAAGACGGTGACAGAAAGACAGTGATAGAGAGAGAGACAGAGAAAGACCGACAGAGACAGAGAGAGTGGAAAGACACAGACAGAGACATGCAGACAGAGACAGACAGAGACACAGACTATACAGAGATAGAGACTATAATTATAGAGACAGAGAGAGAGAGAGAGAGAAGGAGAGACAGAGACAGACAGACAGAAAGAACTAGAAAGAGAGAATGAAACAGAGAAGGAGAAAAGGGAAAGAAAGAGAAATAGACAGAGGGAAAGAAAAAGAGAGTCTCTCCCTGGAATTAGATAGACATCAGAGACAGACACACAGACAGACAGACAGACAGACAGACGGACAGAGACTCACCAATGTCTAGTATTCTGACTTGTCCTAGTAGGTTGGCCTTGACGGTCGAGACGTCGTTAGCGACGAATTTGACGGAGCAGACGGACACATCCTGGTGCATCGTTTCCAGCTGTTTCCGTCTCGTCTCCAGTTTCGTCCACATGAAAGCGACATCTGCATCCGTTCCTCTGTCGATCAGCTCCGTCGCCAGCTCCGTGAAGCTCTCCATCGTACTGATTCCGAACTCCACGTCGACTGCCGCCTTCTCCAGCTCCTGCAGAGTGTTGCGCTTGATCGATTCCGTCTCCGCCAACAGCGCTTCCTTGTAGGACGAGACGAGACGGACGAATGCCTCTGCCGCCTCGCAGATCTTCGCCTCCGCCAAGCCCATCTGCCTCATGAAGCCACTCCTCTGCGACTCGATCGATGCCACCAGCTTCCGTAGCGCCACCATTCTTCCTTCGACGCGTCTGATGCCGTCGCTCAGCTGGGTCCTTGCACTCGAAGCAACCTCGGTCAGCTGGGTCAGCTCGTGGTCCTCGTGGGTCTCGTCGATGCACTGCGAGCAGACGGGTCTCGAACAGTCGCGGCAGTAGAGCTTGATGTCGTCCGTCGGATGTGCCTCGCACTTGGACGACTGGCGCTGGATGAGGTCCTGCCTCAGTCTGTCGGGGTCGTTGCGAAAGGCTGCAGCGGAAGTCAGCTCTTCGACCTTGTGGTTCCTCGACGGCTTCTGCTTCCGGTGGGCGGCGGCGCAGTCGGCGCACAGCTTCTCATCGCAGTCGAAGCAGATGAACTTGGCTGGCTCGCCCTTCGTGTGGTTGTGGGGGTGACCATCCTCAAGGGCCATCGCCGAGCACGGTGCGCACAGATTCTCTGTTGGACCGTTGAGGGAGTCGATGGACTGAAGCGTCGACATACGACGCACGTTCGCCAGGCGACCGAAGAAGGAGTTGTTGGACAGTCCTTCGAATCCCTCGTCTGGAACGACGAAGATTCGCTGACATCGAGGACACGGCATCCGGTTGTCTGGAGATGATGATGGGAAGTGGCTCCTCGGCTGCTGCTGCTGCTGCTGCTGCTGCTGTTCTCTGTGGCGGACGAGGCAGCTGAGGCAGAACGTATGGAGACAGGGAAGCATCTTTGGATCGGAGTATATTTGATCACAGATGAAGCACTGCGTCAATCTCTCTCCGTTCTCCAACGGAGAAGTCGACTTCCTGTCCTCCGACTCCGTCATTCCAACGGACAGATCAATTCTTCAGTCGATTATAGATAAAGACGAACTCTAAGTCTACGTAACAACAGACCGACAAATTGAACTGTAACAACACCTGGACAAAATTTTATTTAATTTATTTAAATACTTCTATACCGCTCCTTCAAAGTCTTCTACTGCTCAGAGGCGGTCCTGACTACAGCGTGGAGGTGTGTCGGAGTTTACACGTCGGTGCATCACAAGCAAGTGTGAGTGAATGACTTGCTCAAGGTGCCTGCGCGGTGGATCGGGCATGAATCGAACCCGCGACCCCTCGGACGCAAGGCGCCGAATATCCCACTGCTCCACATACGCCTCACTTTAATTAAGACATTAGACAGCAGACAGCGAAGTGCACAAATAACCACTGCACGAACAGAATAACAGAAGTATATCATAGGTTTGAACCCGGATGACACATCCTTACGTCTAGGCCTATTATGCGTTGAATTCAATCGATCAAACAAGTGGCGCAGTAAAAATTGCTACAGAATAGTATTACGACGACTATTTAAGTAATTTACTCGTAAAGGAGCTTATTTCATGTAGACTTTTAAACTGGGAGCCACTTGATTATAGCCTTACCGTGATGTGCAGGAGATGTCCACACGCTTGACCTATGACCTGTGAAGTAATTCCCCAGCCTCATACAGAAGACGGCAATCCAGTAGCAAGGCCTATCAGATTGTTGCTATTCTACAGAAGTTATTTGAATAGCCCTACATGTAAACTCTATACTTCTCATCGTACTTAACCTGTAGCCACAAATCTGCAGTTGTCAATGAGCAAGCACTCGGTTCGCAATCGTTATATCCACGCCTCTAAAAGTCTAAGGCGCTACGGTACTCAAAAGTCAATTTGGGCGGGGCACCACCTAATTCACTTGTCCAAAAGCAGTAGGCCTACATTTTCTATTACACTTCTGAACGATCATTTCAAGCGTCATAGTGACTTTTTACCTGCGGATTCTTTGGCCAGCGTGGTAGTATTTCTTTTCACTCCACCAGATATGTATACATGTGCGCCTTTTGGACGTTACCCGTGTTTATATCAAAATGCCCCTCTACATGTGGCTTCTACAGTAGTAGGCTATTGGCGATAGCCGTCAAAGGCCCATGCAGTTCCGCTCTGTTTGCTTGGCCACAACGCATACTGAGGTTTTTCTGAGCACCCCACCAGATATGTATACGAGAGAAACAGCTTTGAATGAAGTTAAAAGGGTTACGTTGAATTTAGCACATTGTCTAGTGGCGTATAAATTATGCCAAGACTTGGCCTCTGTTCAGCTACAGCGTTTCTGACCTTGTGCTTTTTCAACAGCATCACTGCGTTAACTTGTATGATTGACTAAGTTAAGACAGTTGCCTTTGAAGGCAGAACCGGTCAGACAAAGACACTTTGGCCGCACCATCAGGAAGTCAGCGACGTGTGACGACCATCACAGGTAGGAATTACAACTATTTGCAAAGTGTGTTGTGTATGCGTGTGGTTAGGGCTGTCTCTAAGTGTGTGTGTACTGTCAAGTTCATCTGCATGCATGCTGGTTTGTATGCGTGTGTCTCAATCTTCATTACATGTGAGTTACAAGTGGCTCTAGCTGTACGCGTGTGTGGCCTGCATGTATACTGTACATGTGGTAGCTCTGCTGCCAAGTGTGTTGAATTTCGTACAATAAATTCCCAAATGCTGACCTATGGCTATAGCTGTGAAATTTAAATAAGTCAGACTACGACATCTTAGCCTTACATCGAAGAGAACATTTATAATACACCGCAGTAGGTCTACATTGTGTAATGACTGATGTGTGCACGTGGCATGAATGTGTGACCTGGTGTTTGACTCAGAAGCATTGGCGCCCAAACATATAGGGCCAAAAGGCATTGCAAAATGATCCTTGAAAATAATTTGACTATTTTTGTAGCTATTGCTTTTTACTTTTAGCGAATTTCGCCACACTAATGCAGTAATAATACTTACTATATAACATTTATTATAGGCCCTACATGTATATAGGAAGTCAAACTGAGAAATTTAAATTTAAGCAGAAATAAAAAAAATTGATCAAACTATGAATGCAGAACACCTATAAATAGATAGGCCTATATAAATTATATATAGCTTAGTTATGTTAATTTCTATAATGATGAAGATCTGATTGTGGGGCGCGATGGTGTAGTGGTGAAAGTCGCCGCCTTGCAACCGAAGGGTAGCAGGTTCGAATCCCACCCGCCGCGTAAGGACCTTGAGCAAGTCCACTCACAATTGCCCATGGCTTTTGGGCGTGTAAACTCCGATACACCTCCGGGCTGTAGTCGGGACCGTCTCTGAGTAGTAGGAGACTTGAAATGGCGGTATAGAATGTGTGAATAAATAAATAAATATCTACATGTATACTATAGGTTAGGCTACTAATATAGGCCTACGTTTATTTTGTATAGGATAGGCTTGCACTGCGAGTAATTATGCGATATTGTGCTACATGTATGTGGTAGGTCTATTATACGTTTGTGTAGGCGATACTCCATATCACAAGGATTTCATCTGTTACATTTGCACAACATGGCGTGACAACTGTTTCCCGAGACTATCGTATTTCAGCCTGTCTTCTTCGATGAACTAAGATGCTCGTTGGACGTTGATTTGAAAAGACCATCGATGTACAGCGTGAGCCAATGAAATGACCCCCCTGCGTTTTTTGCCAATATCTTAGTCAAAACTGAAAATCTTCAAATAAAATTTTACAGTCTAAAAGGCAATTCATATATACGTATACCTGCCAAAATGCACCAAAATATGTAAAACAGAACAAAAGTTATTCAACTTTTAGTGACGTCACCCACTTCTTTTTGATGGTTCAAAAACGTTGAACAGTTTTTTGCTAAAAAAATGACCCCCTACATTCATTGTAAATATCTCCGTCAAAAGTGGACATTTGTAAATAAAAATTTTAAACAGAAAAGCAACTCATACCTACATATAACTCCGCAATTTCATCAAAATGTCTTCAACAGATCAAAAGTTATTCAACTTTTAGTTACGTCACCCACTGATTTTTAATGGTGCAAATCGCATTTAACAGTTTTTTGCTAATATTTCCGCCAAAATTAAATATATTTAATAAAATTCTATACTCGTAAAGGTCATTCATACTTACATCTAGGGGGCCAACTATTCAAAATATCTCAAGCACAACAAAGTTGCAGCACTTTTAGTGAGTCCACCTCTAAATTCTGTTGATTTAAAAACGTGTAACGAAACAAATGTTCTCCAAAATAGTGCTGGAACTTTTGTTGCGTTTGAAATATTTCAATAATATTATTTTTGTCGCTATATGTTAATATTAGTTGCCTTTAAGCCTGGGAAATTTCCTGGAATGATATTTACTTTTGGTGGAAATATAAGCAAAAAACTGTGAAACGTTTTTGAACCGTCAAAATACAGTGTATGACGTCACCAATAGTTAAATAACTTTTCCTATGT
>JAQFXW010000612.1:0-17779 GCA_034693945.1 Dendrobaena attemsi
ACCCTTATGATTTGACGCAGCGCTCGAGAATTGGCTGGTGCTTTGCGCTTGGCCTCCATGAGCGCTCTAGAAGTTTCGAGATTACGATTACGATTACGATTATTGTAGTACATAAAGGTGACCTATTTAACGAGACTAGTGGAGACAGAAAATCTTTTAGTCGATACTCGCGTCAGCCATCTGTTACTAACACAGCGCAGACTGCCACAGTTACTGCATGGCAAACAGATTAGGCCTACACCTGACGATCATGATAGCAACATTTTCATCGTCATATTACACGGGACCCATCCGGACCCAATATTATGTATAGGAGTCTCAAATATAGAAATATGGGGTCTTTATGTGGACATGCCAGCAACCTAGAACCCATTGTAGGCATGCCGCAAATGCAGTTCTTAAATGAATCGTTGGTATTCTTCGATGTTAACTTCCTATTGGTTAATCTCGATCTGCTTTGAGTACACGCCACTAAAAGCCCAGAAGAAACCTAGTATTCGCTCTGTCTATTAGTGGTTCTTTATATTATAGCCAAAAGGGTTAATTTTCCCCTTATCGCCCAAAGAAGTGGTTCGGTCTCGCGGAACCACCGGCCAAATGTAGGCCTACCGGCACTTCGTCTACGACACTTCTTCTACAAACATTTCGTTTACCGACATTTCGTCTACCAGGCCTAGGTCATAAATTATCGTGTACTAAATAAACAATTAGACATACGATGAAAATATAACGTAAACTTGGAGCGGGAGGAACAATAATAAACATAACTACATGTACCACCGGAAGCTGGATGTACGATGAAAATCTAACTTAAACTTGAAGTAGGAGGACGACAACACCACATGTCTATGAAGCTACATGTACATGTATACGATGAAAATGTAGGCTAGTTTAAACTAGATGGGAGAAGAAATTTGATAATATAACTACAACTGGAGGCATAATATAGACCTACGATGAAAATCTAGCATGAACTCGAAGCAGGATAAAAGATGAAAATGCAACTACAATTGAAAGCAGGACATGAGAGTCGACGAAATGTTGGTAGACGAAGTGTGGTAGACGATATATCTGTAGACGAGTTGTCATGACACTCTCAGAAGTCAGTGGTATGCCTATATTATTTGGCTTCTAAATGTAACTTTGATTCTGGCTTGGTTTAATCCATGATCAAAAACTTACATGTTAACTGCACAAGCAGGGCTACATGTATAGGATAATGGGGAAGTTCTTGCCCGTAAGACTATTTATTGGCTTAGTGTGGATAATTAATTCAGAAGGAGTAGGCCACACTGCATACACTCGATTACAAGAATCTAAATGCAGTGCACTTTACGATTGTCTTCGTGTAGAGTACTTCGAAGGCTAGACCAGTCTTTCTTAAAGTGGTGTGAACCATTGGGACAACAAGACGATAAGACCAAGATACGATTTTCAAATTCTCGCTGGCAATGGCTACAGGCTACATATAAATAAAGCGCGACTATGCGTCATCAATCTTTGCTATAAATCATTCTCGCGTTGATCGAATGTAGCCGACCGAACATTAGAAAGAGTGAACTGACAATATTGATCATTTATAGAGCACAGAAAAGTCAATACTGCACAAACAAGTCTTTACGAGGTAGGCCTACAGTTCGAAAAGTCACACCATTAGTGTAGTGTATTGTATCTACAGGATGAATCAAATAAAACTATCCCCCTAATTTTGTCCTATTCTTTCGATCAAAAGTAGGAATGTCTAAATAAAATTTTACAAGCTGAAAGGCAATTCTGCTAAATTCTATCTAAATATTTCAGACACAACAAAAGATATTCAACTTTTAGTGACGTCACCCACTGTTTTTTAATAGTTCGAATAATGTTTAACAGTTTTTGCTATTATTTTCGCCAAAAGTAAATTTTTCAAAATGAAATTTTACATGCTTAAAGGTAATTCATACTTACCTAAAGCGACCAAATTTTATTGAAATAGGCTTTTTCAAACGCAACAAACGTTGCAGTACTTTTAATGAGTCCATCAACTGTATTCTGATGAATTGATAACGTGTAACACAACAAATCCCCCCAAAAGTGCTGCAACTTTGGTGGCGTTTGAAATATTTCAATAAAATTTTGTCTCTATTATATGTAAGTGTTGACTACCTTTATACCTGTGGAATTTTATTAAATTTACTTTTGTCAAAAATATTGGAGGAAGACTGATAAACATTTCTGAACCATCAAAAAACAGTGGGTGACGTCACTAGAAGTTGAATAACTTTTGTTTTGTTTGAAATATCTTTGGTAAAATTGTTCAGTTATATGTAAATATGAACTGCCTTTCAGTCTGTAAAATTTTATGTAAAGATTCCTAACTTGTGACCGAAATATTAGGAGAAGACATAGGGGGCTACCTTTGTTATTCATTCTGTGTAGATTTCTAAAGCGCCTCTATCATATACGACCTATTTTAGAGGCGCTTCCAGTATTTTGGAACCCGTGAGAAAAGATTAGTTTTAAGACAGCGGCCAGAAACAGCGTGTATATAGCCTGTAGACATTGCCAGTTAAGCTCATGGAACAAGTCACTGAAGGAAGGTGAGAAAGGGCGATCTGATAAAGCCGAAATAGTTCGAAGAATCAGGAGCCGTACACTAGAAAAATTATGTTCAATAGACCTACATGTATAAGTAGGCCTAATTACTTCAAATTAAAAAAAAATAGTCCTACTATTATGTAAGTATAAATATTATATATTATCCTGCAATGCCCTACATATTTGTAAGGTAGGTGATATTATTAGTGCCGACCATCTGTTTCTCAGTCGTATAAATCAAAAACGTTGGCAAATCCCTGTCTTTACAGACGTTGCAGTTTATGACTGTAATAAAGAAAGCAATAAAACACATACCATGCATTTCTGTATTATAAGAATTTAGAGTCGACCATCACAAAAAGTAGATTAGCCCAAAGATTCGACACATCCTCAGTCTGCGGCTGTTGTAAGTATTATGAACAAAGTTGGCTTTCTGTGCTTTGAAGTTTTGGAATTGATGTCATTCCTGTTTTCCCACATGATCAACCTGAATTACATTTTATTTTGTTTCTAAATTTTTTGATAAATTATGAAAATGCTTTTTTATTGCGCAAGTCAATAGACTCAATTGATTCATCAACTTAAAAAGTAAACGACGATTTAATAATAATAACAAATTGCATTCACTCTTACTCAGTAAAGATGAACCCCATGTGTCACTTATGTAGCTGTCGTCTGAATGTTTTTGTTGGTCTCAATGTTTTACTATTTTCTATGATCTGTAATATTGAAATGTTGCAGGTGATTCTCTCTCTTTTGCCGTTCTATTTAACTATGCAGGGTTTATTCAATTGATCGCCTGATTTTGTTCTCTGTTCTTCTGTCTTCTATTCCTTCTGTCTATCTATTATTCATACTTAAATGCTGTTTCTGCGCCATTATTGCACATTGAACACCTATTGAGCGTTTGACTAGTGCTAACTGACTGGTAAAACAAATAACTTTTTCGATTTCTTCTCTTTCGTGAATTTCTGTACTCCAACTTTCGTAGACTATCAGACGTTATTAGACCAACTAGATTAGGCCTGCCCAATACGTGCTAGTATCGGTTATAATTTGTTTTATTTTATATTTATATTATGTTCTGTCTGCATAAATGTATAAGAATCAAATGAATAAGATGCAATGTTGTTCCTATGCAGTTAATTTGAGATCCTGCGAGATGAGATCCGTTGTTCTGATGGTGGTGGTTGCTATGATGGCTCTTCAAACATCATTGGAAAATACAGCAGGTCGGTAGCAAGATGGTTCAAAAAAATTAATACAGAGAAAAACCTGTATTGTTGCGGGTGATCCATTGATCCGATAAGGATGATGATATTTGTCTAATCACTGTAGTTAGCATTTGCTAGCCCAGAGTTTTCAATGTTTATGGAAGTCAGTCTTAGATCATTGTTTTATTTGAGTCAATTCCGTTTTTCTTTGCTGCAATACTTGACTATGTATGTTTACAATTTTATACGCACTATAGGAATATTCAAGCAAATATTACTGTGTCAAACAGCAATCATTTTCTTCAACCATTGCATTTTACAGCTAGCAAACCTTGCGTCCAACTTCCAATCGGTATAATTGACATCTTTGCCGTTCATTAAATTTTTTGGTTCGAATGAATAAAATTTAATGCATCTTATAACACATTCGGAGTCTGACAAATTTTTTCCGCCCAAGAAGTATGACACCGAAAAAATATCTTATTTTCATTTTGGGGATTTATAGAGGGCCTCTTCGAGTTCACTATAATTAGGCTACTCAGATGCTCTCCCAACTGCAGCACTGCTGAGTCGGAGTTAGCACGCCGAAACGCCTCATTTAATACTCAATCTGGCGAATGAAGGTTGGGTCTGCTTAGACTTATAAAATACTTGAAATTTATCATACCCGATTCTTTGGCTGATATATATATATATATATATATAGAAAGAGAAAGAGAGATAGAGGGAGGGAGGGATAGAGAGAGAGGGAACGAGAGAGGGAGAAAGAGAGACTGACAGGCAGGCAGACAGACAAAGACAGAGACAGGCAGACGAATAGAGACAGCGACGGAAAGACGCAGAGACCAAAAGACAGACAGAGAGTGAGAAACAGAGTGAAGAGAGACGAAAATAGGAGGAAGAAAGAGAGCAAAGTTTTACAAAAGTAATAAATAAACTTCTTGTCACACTTCCACTGTTCTAGAAATATTCTTTAATCCCAGAACTACGATGTCGACGACGTCTGACTTGCTTATTAATGGCGTTTGGAGAGCCAGCACTGCTATATTTGTCTGCCTTCTGTGACTGTATAGCCGCTGTGGTCTGCCCTATGGACGCGGTAGCGTGTCCAGTAGGTTGCAGCCCGATTGCATCAGCAAATGGATGTCCGCCAACGTCATGTTCTTGTACTGCAACCTGTCAGGTTAGAAAAACTGTGAATGCCAAAGTAAAGAGAAGAAATGTTTAATTAACGTATCTTGGTCATCATGGTCGTCATTAGCATCACCATGAAGTTTACTATTACTATTACTATTTCCTGTTTGAACTGTGACACTTTCTCCACTAAGTCTCTTGGCCCTTGTTATCAACATTGATAGTAAAATTTGTCCAGACCAAAACTGTAAATCATTTTGATATAACGTCCATAAAAATCAAGCTCCATTTTAAAGGATTTAACCCATGGCAATCAAGGCATTGTCCTTAAAGATTATGCTAGGCTTTGTCAACCAAAAGTCTATCGTATGCAATTATGCACAGGCTTACATGTAACCTGAGTGTGAACGCATTGATAACTATTTGAAGCCTATGTCTATAATAGAAGTGTACATCAGAGACCAGATTTAGTAATAGCGTTGCGTCAAGTCGTAGAAATTTAATTTACTATCGCACGAAGATAAGACCAGCATTATGGGTGTATCAATGCATCTGTTATTCTAAGCAGTATATTGTATTAGATAGGCTAGCTGAAAAGACATCCCGTACATCAACCTAACTGGTTGTAAGATTCCGTGTCATGTGAAGCTGGTAATTGAATGAGTGCTGCTGCAAATGCGCTAGTAAACAAATTAATGAGAGAAGCAGCATCGATGAATAAATTTATAGAACTTGTTTTCTCTCATTATAATTAAATTATTTGTTTAATCGGAGATTTCTATGGCCTTCCCTCTAGCGCTATACAAGTCAGAAGCGCACCAGACCAGAACGCTGATGGTTAGTCGGAGTTAGTTCGCCGCTCTAAGCACCTCATTTGCAACTCCATCTGGAGGATGAAGGTTGAGGCTACATACGCTCTTATAATTAGTTCTTATATTTTTCGTACCAGTGCCTTCTATATTATAGTACCTCCTTCCCAACAGAGCACTTTGCGTGCGAGCGAAGGACTTGCTCACTGTGTCTGGACAATGTCTTTGAAGTAAGACTTGAATATGCGACATTTCCACTGCACCATAACGCCCATAATATTTTATTTTGGGACGTGTGTGGGCGGGACGTAGCCCTATATACCGGGACAGATAATAATTATGAGATTATATTTCTGCCACCGCCTCTCTTTGCTGATATGTCTATTTTTTATTATCCTCTGGGTAAGGGGGGAGGTGAGAGTGGAAATAAAGCAGCAATTCTCTTATTAGTATCTTTAACTGAGTTATCTTTCAGTTGTCCTGTTGTCTGATTGCTTCATGCAACACAGATAACACGCATTTAGCGGACGTGTACTTTTAGCGAATCATTCTTTGTGCTTCAGTCGATTAGGTGTCTGACTGGCTATGTCTGCCAGTTGCAAGAGAGCGCATGTGGCACTGCTGGTACTTGCACGCCAACATACAGCCCTGTCTGCGTTAAAAGTGGTTAGTTCTCTGTTATTGATTATTCTGTAAGTATTAATTTTACGAACTACTTTTAATAAATACACGAGCAGTAGTGCTTTTATTTATTCGTCAGATGTACCTTCGATTCCGACCACGATAGCTATGCTAGTTAATAGTTATGTTAGCCATGTTAGCTTGACGTTTTGAGAAATTCTTATAATGCATTCTATGTTAAAGCCATCATGAAAGGCTACACAATCGAAATGACTGTTTGGTTGAAGTAGACCAAATTTGAGATTGAGCTCTTTTGATGAATGGCCTACTGCACAATAATTTGTTCATTATTAAGAAGATTAATACTGGTCTTACTGTTAGTAATCTAATGACCCTTTAAAGTTTATTCAAAAATGTTATTGCTCATTTCATCGAGTTTCTACCTTGTTTATAAGGGCCTACATGTACGTAGGCCTCACTACACGTTCCTATTTTGGAACTTCCTAGTGAACGTGTCAAGTAATTTTGGCTCTGTATGAGTAAAATGTTGAAAATATCTTTTAGGGATTGTCTGCACTGAAATGGTTGCATGTCCTCTGGCAGCTGCACCGTGCCCTACAGGAGGTGTGTCGGTGGCTACAGATCCGTGTTTTCACTGTCCATGCCAACCAATAGCTGTTCTCGAGTGAGAAATCAACAGTACTAAAGAGGTTGATCGCTGGAGATAAACGACGAATGTAACGATGTAACGCTAATATTTTAAACGCGCAAAAACAATGCTTGTAGTTAACAATTTAACATAGGTCTACATCTAGTCGAAGAATTTCATTCGGTGGTTGGGCCAACTTAGTTGAGTTTTAGTGACATTATTTCATCTGTTCATTCGTTAGTTTCGATAGTAATGCATTGTATAGTGTCCTTAGAAGATCCTACTCATTATGTTCTCCCGGTTCTACCACAGCAATAGAGAAAAACTTATGAACTCGAACAATTTATAAAAGCCTATCCGTGTTGCTTCCATGCAACATGCGTTTCTTCAAAGGGGATGGAGGAACCAGATACCAAGAGAACGCGGCGCTGCCTATAGTGGAAATGTGAACACCGTGATTAGACTGAGATAAGTAGTAGTCCTACCACTCAGTTATCTGATGCTTATTCTTGAGCCAAAGCTGGATCGCAGAATTTCGTAATTATCCAGACAAAGTTAAGGTATAGAAATGATGATATTGCAGTGTACATTCCTTATGGGATTCTAAAACTACTAACATCGCTATAACTCAAACCAGTAGATTTTATTTAACATTATTTTATCGTTAACTTGTAATATTGCACAGTTTATCATTAATCTGATACTCTTATTCTTTAGCCAAAGCTGAATCATAGAATCTGATTATAATCGAGACAAATGGAGGGTACATGTAATTGAAATGCTGATATTAGGCCTATAGTTACAACTTCTTATATGGGAACCTAGAACTAGTATGATCGCTGCTATAAATCAAGCCTTAGCAATAGATCTTGCTGTACATTGGTTTCTTGTCAATCTGTAACATTGCATAATTTAACAAGCTTTACTCATATTTAAACGAACTAATTGCGGTGGTGGTGTACATTTCATTTTCACTCAGTAAAGGCTGGTTTGTGTTATGATTTCGTTTAACACTATTTTCTCATTAAGTTGTATCTTGCGAAATTTAACAAACAGCGTATTCAGTCATAATTATAAAAACTAATTACAATGGCGGGTTGTACTTAATTTGAACTCAGTATAGTTGGGATTTGCTTAAATAAATTGGAGTGCGTTGCATTACAAAATTGAAGCTACTTGCACTCATTAAGATCTTCTGTCGTGCAGTGTCTTAACTTGGGTCTCGTCGCCCTCTCTTTGCTCCGACGTTACATGTAAGTAAGCTTAGTAGGCCCCTACCTGTAATTCCGAGCTCACCAACTGTAACACTATAGTATAGAGCTGTTCTTGTTGCCTTGGAAATATGCTGGCCGTTCACGGACTGGAATACCAGGAATAGCTTCTGTGTAAGTCCTGGAAGGTGCGTTTCAGGCATCCCGAAGCGAATACGTGAATGAAAGACAAGATTGGTTCATCAACATCGCGAATGCAAATCATCCGCATTTTGATCATTTATTGGACGTGTAAAACCGAGCGAGCAATGATCGAACATTGAATCCAGATGTATCCCACTCATCTCTGAACAAAGCGATAATTATTATAGACCAACCAATCCTCTCCCCCTCCACTCCAGTCTGACATCTTTCTCGTTCAACTGAACAGAAAAGAATAAATGACCTGATCACATGAATTTACTCACTTTCAGATTCAGTGTCTTAACTTGGGTCTCGTCGCCGATATTTATTTATTTATTTATTCACACATTTCTATACCGCCTCTTCAAGTCTCCTACTACTCAGAGGCGGTCCCGACCACAGCCCGGAGGTGTGTCGGAGTTTACACGCCGAAGCGCAATGAGGAATTGTGAGTGAAGGACTTGCTCAAGGTCCTTACGCGGTGGGTGGGATTCGAACCTTCTACCTTCACCGCTACACTACCGCGCCCCACAATTTAATAGTTCTTCCGCATGTACATGTAGGCCTACTGCCCTACATATTTACACAGTAAGAAAATATTATAAGACAGTCGCAGACTATACAAGCGCTAACAACATTGACGGATCAACCAAATTTAGGTCTAATTAAGTTAGAATTATTCGTTTAATCAAATAATATCAGCATAACGCAACATGGTACAATTGTTATAATAGGCTTACTCCTAGACTTGTGCGCATTTAGTTTAATTATTCTGTTTTCTTTTTAAATTATGACCTAGGGACTGGATCGTTGACAACTTCGGTCGAGGTTCGAACTAGTATAGACTACGCAAGTACGCATACTCTCCGCACTACCATTCAACCTCTCTATCGAATCCAAAACGCCATGTGCAAGAGAAAATAAATTTAAATTATAATTGTCTTATTATTGTATCATTTATTTAACTAATTTCTCAAGTGGCAGTCTGTCATAAGACTCCTCTGATGTGGCAATTATCCTCAAGCAGTCTTGATCTATTCAAGTGCCAGATGAATAATGCTGGTAACATTACTATAGGTCGACACCGTAGACGTATACGACTATAGGGACATTGCTAGCATTAGCTTCTACTTTAGCTGTAGGAATACATCATGATTTTAACTTATATTTCCTTATTACCATCTGTTGCTTTGGTAAATACACAATATTTATAAACATCAAAATAATTATAATAAATTAATAACTTACTATCAACAGATACAATCATGTAGGCCTAGCCTAACTAATAGATAAATAAGTAAGCCTAAACACAGATATATCACCAAATACTTTACAGTAGGAGGGCCTACACTAAGTTGTGAGTCATAACCACGATGAGGGTTTTCAGGTCGAAAGCTGTAGGCCTATTATAGTTATAAACTGGATGGCCATTAGTTAAAAGCGCTGTTAATAATGAGGTTACATATAAAAATTAGCATATACACACAAATTAGGCATTTATTAAGCGAGTAGGCCTATGCATACAATTATTAAATTTTCTCAGGGTTGGCAGACGACGCAAGGTGATGGGTATGTGGTTCCAGATAGTGGACCCGTGCATCTTAGAGCAAATGATCTTGTATTTGTACGGGCAAATACTTCTCGATATGAGTCAGCTTGTCGAGTAAAGTAAGTATTAATATCAGATGGCATGCTGAAGTAGGCCTAATTATAAAATACTTTAGGCAACAGTTCATTTGGATATTTGTACATAACATCAGAAACTTGTAAGATTTTAATCTGATCAATTTTGAGGACTTTGTACATGAGAAAATATTGGCCTGTATGAGACTGTCTAGGTGCTGGCGCTAAAACTCGAATAACGTTTTTCCAAAAGATTAATTTTATGTAATCTAGTGACATAATTTGAGGCCCAGACTATATTGCAGTGCGCAAGGTAGGCCTATGGGTATACTATAGAATAATATAAGTTTGTAATACTTTTTGGTTTCTTGCTATAATAGTATACATGCATTTTGCATTGCTGGTTAACTGTATTATTTGTGTTTCGTCTTTATAGCATATTAAAGTGCGTATTAATAGACACTGCGAATACTTGGCTTTGTGTGAGCTATAACATGCAGTAGCTTCTGAAAAAAGCAGCTCGCTAGTAGACGATACGAAATTCAGATCAAAATCCACAAACAATTTTCTTAAGAATTGCCTTTCCGGCATGTTTGAACGGGGTTCTACTGACATGCCCGCATACAGAACCCATATTATTATGTTTGAGACCACTAAATATAGCGTCCGGACGAGTCTATGTTGTAGGCCTAATAGGCCTATGCCGATGAAAATGTTGCTATCATGTTCGTCAAGTGTGATCTGTTTGTCATACAGTAGCCGTGGAAGTCTGCGCTACAGCCTATAATGGTGACAGGTGGCCTGATGCGAACATAGACTGATAGATTTTCTACGTGTATCTCCACCAAAAATATTAGATAATTACATTTATGTCACTTTCATGCAAAACTCTTGGGTGGGATGCTGCACTTCTCATCTTCAATCAATCAATTAATCAATCAATCGCAATTTGTATAGCGCCCCGTTAAGATCCCTACTCACAGGCGCTTCCAACCCAGGCCAAGCGGAACTTAGGCCTATGCAGTATTTCATACCAACTCCATTAGGCCTGGAGTCGATTAACTTTCAGGACTGCAAGTAATTTGCGACAGATAACAACACGAAACTGAACACAACGGATCTGTAAGTTGTTTTATGGCCTCAAATTTTGACTGACTTCAATCGCTTCTCCGACCACTATCGATTGGGACTGCTGTGTTATCTTGTTATAACATGATTGTGTCTGCCACGTTTTGTACACACACACTGCATCCAGCTATTCAGGCAAGTAAGTATGCACGAGGGAGATCGAGACATTGGCCTACTAAACGTAATTTAGCACTATGAAAGGCTTAAGTGCCTCATTGGATGCGGTGCAACGTATGCTAAAACATAAGTAGCATAGGTATTTGCCCGTGATCACGACTGACATTATAGATCTTACTTAACTTCAATTGCACAACATATTATTATTTTGAATTCAATTCAAATTCGTTTATTGAAAACAAGTTGACAAGGTCGCAACTTGGTACAAGGGCCAAAACTAGAGGCAGAGACTATTTTAACGGGGGAAGATTTCTTACAGCTCAAAGGGGTCGAACAAAGAAATGAAACTTGTAGTCACTGATTAAAAATGGGAAAGTCTATCTATAACCCACTGCACAAGCACGTGTCCAAAAAAGTAGCTCAAGAAGTTGCACAAGAAGGCTAATGACTTTATCGATTTTCAACGTATGCCTAACATTAAGCAATCAACCGTGGCCTTCATATAAGCTGTTTGCTCTTTAATGAATTTGCATTGCTATATTATTGTATATTAAGTTTGTAAATATAGGCCTGCATGTTAAGGCTATAACGATTGACTGCCATCTGGCTCTCATTAGTAATATAAATCAACGTGTTGACTATTCCAGTTTCTACCAACGCTGCGGTATACAGCACGAAAGCAATTAAAACACACACCATCTCAATTCTATAAGAATTCAGATCGTAGACTAAGCCTCGCGATTCAGACCCAATACAACGATTCAACACAACCTCATCGTACGCCCACTGCTGTTCTAAGTATAATAAACAGGTTTGTGCTGTCTGTTTTCTAAGAGTTTAATCATTCGGAGGAAATTCCTGAAAATCAAGCGAATTTACGGCAAGTCTATTGGTCTTTTGGTTAATTTAATTTATCTGAATATCCTAGCATACAGCTTCTGAATTCGTAATATGCCTGCATGCAGTTGCGTACCTTGGTCTTTTGTGCTGTCCTAGTATAGGGTTATAATTAGCGATACAAACATTTAGTTTTTGACTCTAGATATTGCATTTTTTAGCAACGATATTCTATGAGGTTTACCAATTGAATTTTGTGATCATCGCCTGTTCTAATTTTCAGATGCCTTCTATACTGCCAAAGTAATATTTCTATCAGTTTAAGGTGGTATTCATTATAATTATTAATATAGTCTTTACTCCAATAAGTTATTCAACGTCCGTTCACATATTCCATTGAGTTTTAACATAGTTGAAGTTCAGAGTAACCTCCGTGTTCAATCATACACTATCGTAGGCTACATGCAGCTTGTGAAAGATCAATCCTCCTATATTCTGGGATAGTTAGGCCTATCGCTGCGACCTGCGATTAGCCAAGCTCGTATGAATTATTCTAAATCTATCTCTGGTTGGCTATGTCATGTAATAATAAAATTATATTCGCTTATTGAATAGGAGGATGACACACCGCATCAGAACATACAAGCACTGTCAATGAGTTAGAATGCAGGATTTATTTATTTATTTATTTTATTTATTCAATTTTATTTAGTATGAGTTTATTGGCCAGTTGTTGGTCTTACAGATTTGTTTATGCGATTGAAGAGGAAGCGGTGTTACATGATTAAACCTGCATTTTAACGATACAATGCATGGGATTGACAAATATTATCCTCGACGCCAGATGCGTTTAGTTTAATAATAATTATATCTCAATCCGAAATCTATTTGTCTGCCATTAGAAAGCTTCTGCGTATACCCTAAAGTTAATGTTCGTATCCTTCTCGATAGGCGACAGTTCATTTGTATATTTATACATAACTTCAGAAACTTGTAATATTTTAATCTGATCAATTTTGCGGACTTGTACGTTAGAAAATTATTGGCTCGTATGAGACTTTCTAGGTGCTGGCGCTAAATCTTGAATAACATTTTTGCAAGAGATTAATTTTATGTAATCTAGTGACATAATTTGAGGCCCAGACTATAATATTATTGTGGTATGCAAGGTAGTTTCGGGTTCAAAGTGGTTAGGGCTATATGTAGGCGTACAACTACAATGAGCCTACATTGTACAACTAGACATTAATAACGCGATTTAACAACACAAGTCTTGCGCCGCATTCCTAGTCAATTAGTCATAGTACAGAGCGAACAGAACTTATGTGTTTTCTGCATGCTTTAGGCCTATAGGCCCTATGTGATTATAAAAAGTTGGATTTTTGTTTGGTCATTTGCCTAACTGATTATCTTGTCATACGCGGTAACTGGCTGATTAGTTCAATGGTCCTAGATTATCTGTCGTCTTACTGATATAGATCTTAAATATTTTCTGCTTTTACAGTCGATTCAGAATCAAGCGAAATGGGATCAGTTACTATTACAGCGCTGTTGGTTGCTCTGTCGATATTTCACGCAGTTGTGCAACTCGAATCAGGTGAGTGGTCAAAAGATCCATATAGAAATGATCATATACCGATGATGATCGTTTTATTTTATCTAACTACTTTTCTGTGCATGTGTATAATATGTAATTAGTTAGAACAGTGTTACATGCCTTTAGAATGTTCGTGGAAGGCCATAAGAGGCCTTCAGTCAGTGAAACATTTTGTCTTGAGTGGGTCACTGGGTCTGAGAGAGACAATTTAAATAGCATAATCATAATATGTGTGATTGTTTGCGTAAGTGTAGGCTATATTTAGCTGTACAATTTTATATGTATCATATAGTAACAAATTATTTGCCAAGCAACATTTGACATTTAATGAGCATTAAATTCTCTTTACGACCCGATATACATGTAAACTGCTAGTGCAGCTGATAGCAAAGAATTCTGGTCTTGTCACATATTGTGACTTTGCGCGCGTTCTCTGTACTTGCCTCCGCATCGTATGTTGCACTGAATATGACACGGTTTTAAGACATACAATTATACTGAACAATTGGCCTAATTATTGTAGTAAAAATGAGTACAGCACCACAGCTAATTAATTAATTGATTAAATTATCAAAAACAAATTTTAAGACGTATTCTTTTCTGCACTAGACCAGATCTTTACATTTGTGTTTCCAATTGAGTGGTGCATATCGAACAAAACGAATAAATTGTAAAAAAAAAACATATCTTTCTACACTTGCGGATCCTATTTCCATTCAAATCAATAAACTATAGACTTTCATTTTATGAGTCTTGATTTGCACCACGTCAAATGTACCACTACTCAGGTGTGCTCCCTATAGTAGCTCT
Source organism: Dendrobaena attemsi (assembly GCA_034693945.1). Classification (NCBI taxonomy): domain Eukaryota; kingdom Metazoa; phylum Annelida; class Clitellata; order Crassiclitellata; family Lumbricidae; genus Dendrobaena; species Dendrobaena attemsi. Next base: position 14,511 of record JAQFXW010000612.1, read on the forward strand.
ACTCGAGCTGTGAGCCTGTGATGCTGAGTCAGTGCTAACACCAGCTCAATCTAGCGAGAGGAAGACAGAGCCAAACCATTTAGAAGGATTTCGGGAAGGAATCACAGACATTTCCCTTTCCGGAGTGCTACCGCTTTAACAGTCCAACACTTTGATATAGGACAGTGCTGTTGCGGTATTGAGTTAAACGGGTGGAAGAGGCTTATTGTAAATAACTAAAATCTATATTTAATGAGAAAATAGTACACATTTTCTCTAACTGCTACTCAAGAGTGGCTTTCTTATCTGATATGTTGAAAATAACTAATAATTGTCTATGAGGGACTTATGAACGACTTCTGTTTAATATTAATCTATTTGTTTAACCTTGTTTCTCTATGACAATGTAATTTACTTGGGCTTGTATTGTTTTCGGAACGACTACTACGCAACTATTCGCAGCAAACGACTGTGTTCAAGTTGACTGTCGCATTGGTTGCCAAAGAATTGAACGTCAGAACAGTCATAACAGATGTCCATATTGTCAGTGTCCAAGGAATTGCAAGGTATGAAGCTGTTGCTTATGACAATTACTGGACATGTATGCGGACAGGCTATAGGCTAAAAAGTCACGATCGTCGATAGTATGACGACATACAATCGACAGACTGACATATTGGAATGTGCAGAAGAATACATGGAGATTGACCAGCACATTGGCAGATATAGTCTACTTATACATGTAAGCTTTATAACGCAGAAGAGCCATGAATAGAGGAAAGCAGGCAGGAAGATAGCTAAAAGGCGGACACAAACACACACATGGAGAAAACAGTAGAAACCTATACATGTAGTTACGGACACAAACTGGCTGATGCGCGTTATACATGGGTGCGAAAAGAAACAGAGAAATGGAAAAGAAACATGCCATCGATGTCAGATTGCGGACAAACGTTACGTAGGTCGAATACATGTATTAACCTTGATAATTATAACAGAAATTATACTATATAACGTAAATTTATTTTCTCAATTGTGGACCTGATTAACATAGAATATATGCTTTACAAAATAATAGGGGAAGGTTTCGAAAGATGGACCAATTAAGGATTTTCATGTTTTTTGCCACACACTAGACGAAAATAATTATGCTACATGGTCATTGGATAGATTAGGTATCGATATACAAGTAGATATAATATAATTATCATTTAAATGAAATTTGATGAAAAATTGTAAAAATAAGAAATTTCTGAAATGGTCCATCTTAAGAACCCAGGCGGCTAAAATGGACCATTAAGTTGCTAAAGACGGACCTCTAGTCTGTATGCTAATTAGATAACCATACCTGCACTAATTAGTAGGCCTACGTAGGCCTATGTAATTCTCTTCAATAGATTTTGTCAAAAAAATTAAGAAATGTCTGTATTTGTATGAATTGTTAAAGTTGTTAAATGAACATTTAATTAATATTGTACCACTTTCTTCATATCGTGTTTTAATAAACTCTAGCCAACATGTTAACTTAATTGGTTTATAACATAGGTCTATTCACAGAACAGCTGAAACAGAACAACCTATTATACACTTTGGCATAGCATCTGCTAACTGGACATCAGTTAGGTAAAGTAATCGTCATTGATCCTAAGATGGACCATGTATTCCCATAACCTGGAGGGCATATGGTCCGTTTTATGCAACTTACACCCATCCACTTCCTACGCCTACTATGTCTAAGCAGTTATGTTGTTGGATTAGCGTGAAGGGTTACTTTGTAAAGCAATAAAAAAAAACTAAGTAGTTACTTTCTAGCAGCTTCCTTGCGGTGTCTGGTTCAGTTTTAAGTCAAGCGAATATTTTATGAAGAAACGCGAATTACCTGCTTATCTGTTTCTCGATCGTTTTAGGGCACAACGCTATCAACATTTTGTTGCAGTCATCTTGCGACTTGCTAACTACCACAACATCATGTGACAATCCAGTTGTAACCCTTCTAGCCAATAACGAGATGGTCCATTTTAAGCGCTGGTCCATCTTAAGCAACCTTCCCTTATAATTTATACGAATTCATAAAGACAACTCCAATCTAATGACTTAACGTTAGCCCACTTCACCTTATTCGTTTCTTCCTCTGTTTCTATCTTTGTACTGCTTCTATTTGTCGCGTTGTCTAATTTAACCCTCGTAATCTTCAAATTTCTAGAGCGCAGAAGGGCACAACCTGATTCACGAGCGCTGCACCAAATGAACCGTGCACTAAAACTGCACTCTTCTGTTCACGGTGACTTCTCGGTTCCATTATTGCTGTTTTAGATGATGACGTGTCCAGCAGGAGACATTTGTTTGATGGAAACTCAACCGTGTCCCGCTACTAAACCTAACTGTCGACCTAGAAAAATTCCAGTCTGCATTAATACAAGACGTTAGTTGTCGGTGTATTATTCATTCATTCAGAATTAAGCCTATACTAGTTTTATTTAATCATTATGCTCATGAGTTATTTTATTCATTAACCTCGTCAAATATTTTCATAAATTTGTAGGCCTATAATGTACATGCTTTTATCCCTAAAGTTGGGTTCACAGTTGTCGTCGGATCATCAGTTGTCATAATTTTATTAAGTGGCAAATTGCTTCTCATGCATTTTGTGTCCGGCCAGTAAAGTATGACTGTCTGCGCAGATTCTGTCCTTTGCCGGAGGATAATTTATTGGTTTCCCTGATTCGCTTAGAAATCTGGGAAGGTGTTAGGGCCTAATAGCGCTCTTTTGCGGCCTAGGCTATAGGTTAGGACGTACTTAAATGCAATCTCTTTTATTATACATCCAAGCCGTTTTTGGTTGAAGTAACTACACGTAGGCCATTATTGCGCATTGCGCCTAAACTTGTGGCGATATTAAATAATTATTTTGTTTGGTACTGAATCTACAATCGAATTTATTTGGAACACCCAACCTGCAATTGATAAGAGAAACTACTCAGTATAATAGAGGCCTGATATTTCGGAAACTGGTGACCTTGAACGTCCTCAAAGATGTTCGACTCGTCATCGAATGTATAAGTCTCTGATAATTAAGCTTACTCAGTCTCGCTAACTGTTGACGTTAAAGGCTAATTCTAAATCACATTCATAGTATTTCAACGGCGTTATTTTGTTCCTCACAGCCATTGTGCTAGCAACTTTGCCATTACTGTTGCCAAGGCCGGATTAACCTCATTCATTCATTCATTCGTGCATTTCTATACCGCCCCTTCAAGTCCACTACTACTCAGAAGCGGTCCCGATCACAG
>JAQFXW010000613.1:0-17776 GCA_034693945.1 Dendrobaena attemsi
ATGAACTAGAGTACTAATATCTTTATCATAATCAAATATATTGGTGTCATCAGCAAAAATAATAAAATGCAGTATCTGACCTATTTGATATATCATTAATATATAATAAAAATAGCAGTTGTCCTAAAATTGACTTCTGAGGAACACCACATTGAACTTTACTTATAGCAATCCTATGACAAGATATAATTATAATGAATAAGCCTGCGCTTAGTTCAAGAATAAACCAAACTTCAGGTATGAATGTTCAAAACTGGAATATATTTGTCTCCAATGTATTTGGCCAACAACAAGACCATAAAATAATTTATGTGCAAAGTAAGACAAGTGGCCTAGTAAGACTGCCATTTCAGATATCAAACTTATGAGGTTCTTGACTTCTCTCCTCCATCGTCCAAGATTCTACATTTCTCTTTTCAACTGAAATCTTTCGAACCATGAGAGTTGCTTGACTCCATTCCTCAGACGAAGTCTGATCACTTTGACCCTCGTCCTAAATGACACCCGCCTGAACAGCTGCTCTGCCTCCACTGACCTCCTGAAGGTAGACCTCAGACCACCATGGACTTTTCTCATTGACTACTCTTTGACTTTACGCAGCGCTCGTGAATTAGCTGGTGCCCAGGGCTTAGCTTTACAGAGCGCTTTAGAAGTCTTGAGTTTACAATTACGGTGACGACCTTCTGATGTTCTTGACTTCCTTAATCTACCTTCCTGGTTTCTTTCCAACTTGACTACTGCAACACACCTCTACCAGTTGACATTGCTAACAGAGATTTTCACAAATTACAAATGGCTCAAAGTTTTCTGGCAAAAGTCATTAAAACAGACACGTATGAGCTTATATTGCAGTATCCAAGCACTGTCTGTTCTTTGGGAGCTGCTTATGCCATCAAGCGCTGCACTCAATCAACAGATCTTGCAGGTCGTGTTCGTGGGTGTTTCAGGTGGCTGGTCTAAAGCATTGGATAGGATAATTCGCTGCCCAGTTCTGTACATTCTGTTAGTTCTGTAATGACAGTCAGAATTCAGATTAAAGCTCTTCCACATTGTCTTCTGTAGCCTATCGGATTTTGTAAGTAAGTTAGTATGCACATATGAACGCTATAGCAGACGTTGACTATGGTTTCACTCGAAGTGGTCATCAGGCGATTCCTGGTGCTTTGTGATAAAGGAGCTATAAAAATATATTAGAATGATTCTATGGCTATAACTACATTATATTTATTCAACATTGCTCGTTTTTCTCTGCTATTGCCAGCAGCTGCTGTCCTCACATTTTGTCCTTCATGGCATGGCAAGCAAATGTAGTTCATCAAAATTTGCTTTTTTGTCAACAAAACTATTTCTGAATATTCTGTATGTTTTCCTCTGCAGGAGACTGGAGTGTATGAGACGGGGTGCAATGTGAAGGTGGATGAATATGGCTTCTTCATCAATTGGAAGAGCGAGGGCAAGGTAGTCAAATTGATTCTAATTTGAGAGATTCATAATAGCATGGTATGAATTAATGGATGGAAATAACTGCTTTGATGTGTTTAGCTCTTGGCTGAGGGAGGAGGAGTAAGGACGAGGCGAGGTGGAATCAACCACAAATCCTCAAAAAATTAAACACTACCTTTGCATGCAACATGCATATAATGCACAATGTGCAACGGGCTTGATATGGAATCAATCCGTCATTTCATTAAGTAATGAGCGAAAGCTACTGATGTATTTCGTGTTACTGCATAATCTGAGACGACGAGCGAAGGCAACGAGTGCTGCTGAGTTGTGATGAAAGGCATAAGCCCGCCTCACCTGTGCCTGTACAATTGGCCATGAAATACATGTCGTGATGAACGTACTTTTGTCCTTACTAGGCTCTGCCGTCTGTTGTCATGGAAACGGTTTCTGCCCTTGTTGGCTCCAAGATGTAGATAAAAAATTGTGTGTACGAGCCAGAGCCTGTCACATAATTATCTCATGCATTTGCATATGTTGCATTTTTTGTCGGTCGTGTGGGGATACATTTGCCAATATTGTTGAGATGCATGTTATCTGGCATTATCTCTGTACCTGTACAGGTGTAGGATGAGCTCGGCTATAATCTGAAACCAAATTCTGTACTAGCTAATAAAATCCTCTTTGTAATTATTCCTAATTTGTGTCAGAGAGAGACGGAGACACACACACACACAGACAGATGAACACACACACACAGACGAACCTAGTTTTGTCATTACTAGGCAGACGGACTAAGAGATTGGTTGGCCATGGGTATTTTTATCCTGGCCCTATTTGTTCTTTTATTCTCTTCATCTCCAGATACCTAATCACGTTGCTGTCACGATGTTCTCCGTTGTTGTCATCAAGTTGAAATAGCAGTTGCTGTAACAACATCAAATGCATTTTTAAAGAAATTTATATACCTGTATGGCCTCAAATTCTACTCATTTTTCAGTTAGCTCCAGCCCTTTAAGAGGCATCTTTCAAACTAAAGATTCTGATAGAGCAGTTCCTCCTGGTTTCACTGACTTACGATACCCTTGTTCATTGACTAGCATTCTACATTTGTGTCTGAAATGCCATAGTGTCTGCAGTTGTAAATAAGTGTCTGATTGGACTGATTGCAGGAGGGTCAAGTGATTGAACTGTCTGAAGTCAGTGACATCAGAGGGGGAAATCACCCCAAGGTCAGTGGATCTTCTCATTTGACCGTTATCCTATGCTGGAAAATGAATTGTTTGACAGACTTAATCCAAAGCTATTCTTTAGGAGTCATGTACACTAAGGGAAGCTGACTTAGCCTTTGCAATCGGACAGAGGATGTGCAACATTTGGTCCAGTATTGCAGTCATTGTAGTGTAGTCATTTATTTATTTAATTATGCTTCGGTGACAATTATAGTCATTCAACTGTCATTGTACTATGTATAATATATAATTATATATATGTATATTTCAGAGCACTTGCATTGTGCTCTGTTGGCAACTTGCAAAGATGCTCTGATATGGCTGCCTAGAAGTCACCAAATAAATGCGACTTGAGTCAATTAAAGAGTGTCTTGAAGTTCCTTTGAACTGTTGAAGAAGCTTATGATCATAATAATTATGTCCAGAGAAGCCAATGATAATAATTATGTCCGGTGTCAGAATGTTAAAGGAAAAGGTGAACCCAGTTCATGCCGATGTTAGAAGGCGCTGAACCATTTGTCAGCTATGGAAAGTCAAATGCAGCCAGCGGCAGCGAGACAAATTGAGACGGATGTGAATAGCTCAGAGATGTTGGTTGGTGTAGAGCCACTGATCAAAGCCCAGCCTATGGGAAGCAGTTTGAACTGTGCTCTCTTATTGATTAGGAACAAATGCCGTGTAAAGTGTGAAAGCTGATATCTGTAAGAATCTGGATAGTGTAATGTAATATTTTTTATATGCATCAACAAGTTAAAACTCGAGAATGTATTCCAAGCCCTTGCTGTTTAAATGGGCTTAAACTCAAGTGATAAATCTTATTAGCTTGCGGCAATAATATAATTATTATGAATCACAAAAGAACTTTTAATTTAGCTTTATTTTAGTTCTTGATTTATTATCTTTGTTCTGTCCTATTGGCATGATGTCAGTACAGTTCCTCTGTTTAGCTTTGTAAATGTAATGAAGGCTGTCATTACCTTCCATTAGGCATTTTGTCTTGTGAGTGGTTACTATTAAATGTGTACCAGTTTGTTGTCACATAGGATCCCAAAGTGGTTGCTGATCTAGAGTCTAGAGGAAAGGGAAACCTTGAGTCACGAACTGTTACCGTCTGCTCTGGATTGGATCTTGTTAGCATCAACTATAACAACTTTGTTGCTGCTGATGAAGCCACGGCTGATGTATGCTTCAGTTTTCTGTTGCCAAGTTCTCCTGATCACTAATGACATATCTTCTGTCTGCAGTCAATTTCTCATAGTCATCACACAACACATTGTCTTATTTCTCATAGTCATCACACAACACATTGTCTTAAATCACAATCGTTAGTTCAGGATTTAAACAAATATTTCTTATATTTCTGTATAGCCTCACTCAAGTCTATTAATATTCAGAAGGACTTGCTCAATCAAATTCATGACCCTTTGGACACAAGGCGTTGACTATCCCATTACACCATCATGCCCCACAAGGAAACAACTTACAAGCATGTTACCAGTTTTACCACAGTATATATTGTAGGCCATTGTACTTCAAATGATTAAGCCATATAATAAACTGTAGATCTTCAATATTTCAGGTAATACAGTATTTTAACATTATATAATATGATTGCATAATTGTATACTTGTATTGCCAAGTGGTTAGATGCAAGGGAAACTTCCTTAGGCCGTATTTTGTTGCTGTTGTTTATTGGGCGAGAGTGCACTGTTTTGAGTAATATTATCTGAGATCATCTCATTTGACTTTATACTTTGATGTTTTCCTTGAAGGCATGGATTCAAGGTCTGCGAAACATCACTCACAACTACAAGGCTAACAATATATGTCCCATGACATGCTTGAAGAAATAGTAAGTCTCTGACTTTATAATCACTGACACAGAGTAGGAAAGTACGACAAGCAGACCTCTGCTGTATCTGGCCCATTCTTGACTTTTAACTGCCTCCGCTATTACTACCTCGATATAAGCGTGAGTGCTCTGCAATTCCTCATTCTTACTTGACCTTGAGGCGCTTGCACCTCGTCCAACGCTCACTAGCCCTAGCTCTCACCAGAATGCCGAAACATCATCATGTCACTCCTGTTCTCAAATCACTCCGTTGGCTAAAAATCTCAGAGCGAATCCACTTAAAATTCTATCACTAACCTACAACTTCTCACAATAATCCCAAGTATCTGTGCAAACGTTTTCACCACCCAGTCAATCTGTTGTATCCAATCATCATCCTGTCTCAGTCTGTCTCTACCTCTGTGATTACACCATCTCGTATTCTCATGAGCCATGCTTGTCTAAAAGGTTTCTCTGTAGCTCTTGTGAAAAGTGCCTTAGTGCATGAGCATGCACAAGCGTGCATGTGTAAAATACTGCATGAGAGCAGAGCACAGCCAAGTAGAAGATTGTTCATATTGACCAATTAGAAAGAGAAAGAGCAAACAGGTAAGAGTCTTCTAGAACCTTCAATGAGGGAATTACATTTTGTATAGCACCTGAAGGGGAAAATTTATATAGCAAATGTGTTCCAGGCACTTATGTAGCACATGGCAAAGATAATTTATCAAGCATGTCTTAGATGCCTGTATTAATGGCTGTAAATACCACTGACAAGCTGCATTAGGACTACTGTTCGTTCATTACAGATCTTTGAAGGTCCTTACAGAATTTATGGCACTGTAAATTTGTCACATTGATTTGCAAGATAGAACTGTACTTAAGTATAAAATGTACTTTGCTCTCCCATTACAGCGAAGAGAATTGTGACGATGAGTAATATTATAAACTTCTTAAAGGAACATTTGAAGTTGAAACATTATTATGAAAACAGTTTGCCTGTATGTGTTTGTTACAGCTGGATGAAACTTTCATTTATCGTAAATCCAAATGGAAAGATTCCAGTCAGAAGGTACACAAATTGAATTTTTTGTGTCGGTCAGGTTTTATTGTTGCTTAATCAATTAATTAACTAATTTTGCTTTTCGCAATTAATAATTATTTGTGATAGTTCAATAAATAGGTCACATATATAATAAAATAAATAAAATATATAACAAATATATAATATAACAATATATAAAATAACAAAATTTAATTGTGAATTAAAGACATATTAAATTTTAGAACACTGTGGTGTTGTGCTTTTACTTAAAATGAAGAGTTAAAAATGTTCAATGATGAGTATGTTTTAAGAGTTATTGATGATAAAATGATTGCAAGAAACATTAGTAGAATCTCCAAGTCTCGAACATATTTTATTTCATAGAACACCTGTCATCATTATTTTCTATTTCAAATGATTCTCAAACAATGCTTTCAGAAGAATACATTGTTTATTATTTATGAACTCTGTAACATATTTAACTAAATTAGTGCTTTGACCTATATTTATATGTATGATTGACTTTGACGTAGACCTAGTAAAGTAAGCCAATTTGGTCAATTATACAACTGTATGTAAACCAGAGTGCTTTTAGGTAGTTGGTATTTAAATAAAGAATATACTTACTTACTTGCAAATACCCTAATGAAACGATGACTCAGGGCATAGGCATTATTCAGTTGCAGCAGGAGGAGGCGTGGTAGTATAGTGGTGAAGGTCGCCGCCTTGCAACCGAAGGGTTGCAGGTTCGAATCCCACCAACCGCATAGGAACCTTTAACAAGTCCTTCACTCACAATTGCTCAAGCACTTCGGCGTGTAAAACTCCGACACACCTTCAGGCTGTAGTCGGGATCGCCCCTGAATAGTAGTGGACTGTAAGAGGCGGTTTAGAAATACACACATACGTACATATGCATACATACATATATAGAAGGAGGAGGAAGAGGAGGATTTGGTTGATAATAATAATTATGACAGTGATACCACTGTACCACAGCCCGGAATCAGGTCAGAGAACACCAGCTAATCATGCGCTGAGTCACATTGGATCAAGTAATTTTAATCAATAAATTGGAATTTGTAATCATGAAAATTTGGAATTTCCTCATTTTGGTTTAATCCAGAAATTTCCAGAAATTCGGTATAACATTACTTAGTCAATATAATGCTGTACAAATATGAAATAGCAGTATATAAATAAGATTAGAAATGCAGATTTGTTGTTGTTGGTCATTGCGCTTCAAGTTTCTGATGCTTCTCAAGTATAAAAGTGTTTGTGCCCGTGTTTTATAGCATAACTCGGACATTTGCCTCAGGAAAAGCAGAGAAAATGGTGATGCAGTGTCTCAAGGATTTGGGATTTGCTGGTGGAAAGGTATAGCCATTGGTTGTTAATTTTCTCCAATGAGTGATTAAATATATTACTACCTTTGCAGATTTGTTTGAAGCCATTTTCAGTGTTAACAAGAGGTTCTTAGTATCAGTTCATTCATTTCGGTGCGACCTTGCGCGCGTTACAAATTTAGCAAATGATAAATAAATAATAGTAAATGGAAATCTTGTGTTGTGCATAGCAAACATAAATAAAATAAAGAAATAGCCTAATGGAAGCCTGCTGTCGTTTGCACATCTCCATGACATCCATCTAAAGTAACGTAACCATCTTCCTGTCTGTTTATGGTTGAAGATTCCCATTCGCTGCTTTACTATTAATTCTGAACTCTGTTCAGTTGTCTCTATTATGGGTGGGTGGTGTGTAGTGACAAATGCATGATGATTAGTGCGCTCCTATTTATTTCAGAGTGATGACATAGACCAAGAAAGTTTTACATTTGAGAAGTTTTATGAACTCTACCATAAGATCTGTCCTCGTGCTGACATTGAAGACCTCTTCAATGAATTGTTAGTAATTTAGATTTTTCTAATTGATTAATAATTTATCAATATCTAGCAGGGGCGTAACTTTGGTATAAAAAGTGGGGGGGGGGGGGTACAAATTTATTATCCAAAATTAATTCGGTCTAAAAAGTGGGGGTACAATGCATTCTCCAAGTTTACTTTGGTATAAAAGGGGAGTATAACATAACATTGCTTCTTTTGTGGCTTATTCTACATCAGAAAGCTTCAAAAGGTACAATTAAATAATATGGAATGATATTTTTTTTAGAAAGTGGGGTGTGTGGTACTCCCACTTTAAAAAGTGGGGGTACATGTACCCCTAGTACCCCCACAAATTACGCCTATGAATTATCTAGTGATCTTTGCAGTTTTGGGCTTACAGCGATGTCCTTAGAAGTTGACAATCAAGCAGACTTTTAACTGTTGCATGAATCTATCAAAGACATTTGTAACTGAAATTTTCAACTTTTGACATGACAGACAATCTGTAAAAATGGTTTGTCCACTTTGTACTCGATACATATGTGTAATTAGGGTTCTGTGGTAAAGAGGAAAAGTTAATTCTTAAAATGACACTTCTCTAAAAAATTTGCATGTTCTTTTAAGATCAAAGAACAAGAAATACCTCACTCTGCCACAAATGATAGATTTCCTGAATGAGGTTAGTATCAAATAAATGAAGACCTATTTCTTCCCTCGATGTTTCATTTCATTGCCAGTTGTCATAGATTTAGATCTGACGCTGGCTATGGTAGGCCAGCATTCTGTCTCTGCTTACATTTTAATTTTCTTAACAGTGATTACTCGATATTACTTACATCAGTTGAACTCTGCAAACGTCTTTGCGCTAAAGTTCCAGGGACCATTTTAGAGAGTTAAACAAATCCAAGGCTCAAATTCAGTAAGATATTTGTATCTAGTCTTATCATTAGAGAATTTATTTTGTGTCACAAGGAACGCAGGCAAATAGTATTACCATATGATGGAGACTGCTTTTGTTTCATTCAGAGGCAGAGAGATCCTCGCTTGAATGAGATTCTTTTTCCATTCTTTGATCGAAAGAGAGTTAAACAATTGATCGAATCCTATGAGCCAGATGAACAGTTTCGAAAGTCAGGTGGGATGCTCAATTTTAATGCATTCTTGTTATGCCAGGTGGCTTGATTGCTAGGCTGATATATAATATTATATATGTATTATACATACATAACATATATTCGTTTATTGCATCAAAATGATAGTCTGCATTTGCATACAAGACATTGTAGAAAAAGAAAGCAGTCTACGGTATTTATTGAGGACTCTTGGAAGGAAACAATTGTCATAAGTGCTATATAAAGGTTATGATATAGCTAGCAACAGGACAAATCTCAGCACTGTCAGCAATTAACTGCCTACAGCCATTGCTAGGCAAAGGAAAAATGTATGGAACTACAACAGTGACTTGTGTGAAGACATATTAGGCTGGGCATACTTTTCTGTATATTTAAGCTTGAATACTATGTGTTTAATAATGTGGATTATATTCAATTGAATGAAATGGAGACCATGTGTTGTTTATTGTCATTGCTCTCTTGTCTTTGATGCAAGTTCAATTACTTTGGTTCATACATTTCGAACAATGATTCCACTAAAAAAATGTTCTGCTCTGTGTCACATAGTTCCACATTCACTGCTCATGAATAAGCTGATGCTCTTGTGCTAAGTTTGCTTGAGGAGAGCATGTATGATGTGAACATGTCGAGTTTATGATATACCTTTAGTTTCTGTATAATCTTCAAGTGCACATGCGTAGACCAGCCAGATAGTCACACATAGAATGATTTTAAGAGATTTGGAGCAGGTACTATATAAAGCTTATGATATGCACATACTTTAATATGCAAGTACTCTAATATATTCCTATACTCTTATAGCAGGTGTACAATGTTAGATCAGTAAGATCGAAATCAGATATACATACAGTGCTCTTCTATATACCAAGAAAATGCTATTTGAATGTTCTGTAATGAACAAGGTTGACATTTTGTCTGATAGAGTTTATGTCCGTTGACGGATTCTGTCGCTACCTTATGTCCGATGAGAATGCACCGGTTTTCCTCGATCGTCTTGACATCTATCAGGACATGGATCAGCCTCTGGCTCACTACTATATCAACTCATCGCACAACACTTACCTGTCAGGACGACAGTTTGGTGGGAAGTCATCAGTTGAAATGTACCGACAGGTGTTACTGGCAGGATGCAGGTATACGGACATCGATTCCAGATATAGAATTAGGGATGCCACCCGTCCCGAACTTGTCGGGACTGTCCCGATTTCTATGGTAAATGTCCCGCGTCCCTACTCGACCTAGTCAGGACGATGAAATGTCCCGACTTTTTAATTTGTGACCGAAATGTGTGATTTGTTAGGCCTACTAAAGAGCGTAACAGAATATTGCATAAACCACAAAACCAGTAACAGTAGGATTGTCTACATTCAGAAGTAGGTGCGTTGATGTAAACCGGGATTTATGCCTATTTGTTCAGCGCCGCTTAGCCTATTTATAACTTATACACAGGTGAAGTGAAATAATTAGCATAACTGTGAGGAGCCGCGTCACCCTATGAGTGAGGGAGAATCTTGATTTGCACTGCTAGGCCTAACAAATTGTTTTTCAGAATCTTCCGTTTCTTATTCAGTAAATGTTCTCATTTATAGGTGGCAGGCCTAGGCCTACATGATACGCCTAGCTCAAAAATCTTTAATAGGCCTAACGACAATTAGGCCTAAATGCATTGCAACATCATAACATTTCTCAAAATCATTAATATTATATTGAGCCTAACCTTCGTTTAAAAAAGCTTTTATCAAAGATTTCTCGGTTTGCTAGACTTGTGCAGCCGCTTCTGCATAATCCCACAACGATACTCGTGTTTTACCACTTGAGTGAAAGCGCTTCAAAATTGCGTCCCGATTTTACAGTTTGGAACGGTGGCAACCCTATATAAAATTGGTAATTTGTTACAATCTGGGAGTATTTAAGTTGGTTGAGTCACATAGTTAATCAAGGCAATGTGTGGGGTCTACATATCACACATCTGTCAACAATAGTCTTTAAAGGTGAGCTCATCAATTGGAAAGGAATATTCTTGTAGCCACAGTAAAGAATTTTAGTTCCCACTTAACCAATCAAGCTATCGTATAATTTTAGGGTCAGCTTACATGAATTATTGATGAATGATTAATTTCATTAAACTAAATGTTTTTATTTCACAAATTAGGTTTGATCTCTGAGTTCACATTTAACCATTTAGTGATATGTAATATGATTCATTACTTTGCTATCATGTCAACATTGCAATGATGAGTTGCATTAGTTTCTCAATTCTCAGTCACAAAGCGTTAGATGATACTGCATGACAGTTTAGAGATCAGAAGTCATGTAGTTTTAAGCTTTTTGCCATATCAATTAATTTTGTCTGCTTATTTGACATGGTAGATGTATCGAACTTGACTGTTGGGATGGTAAGGGTGATGACCAGGAGCCAATAATCACACATGGTAAAGCCATGTGCACCACCGTTCTATTTCATGTGAGTCATTGTGTGTTTAATGCTGGCATACAATTTTGTACGAAATTGAAAATATTTCTGTAGGGAACAAGGGATTGGAGACGTGGAAACACTGGAAAGGTTGAGGTGACCTCTTTATATTTGCCTTTTAGTATGTGTGCATATATATATTGGCATCTATCAGTTTTTTTATTCATCTTTTTTATTGTACTTTATATTTTCTCATTGCATTCAGATCAAACAACAATGTGTCGTTCGTTATTTAAAGTTACTACTGTTAGTTGAGAGATAACCACATCACTGAGCCTGACATTACCAATGGTAGTGGAGAAATGGTGAAGTTATTACCCTATTTTATTGGCATTCATTCCCTTGTCACAAATAAAGGTTCTCACAGCTTTTTCGAGATAAAGGCTGCATCGATTGAGTTGCCCAGCTGAATGAATATATTACCGTCATTTTAAATCTATATCTGAAACCAGTTTCAACAATTGAATTTATTTTCTTTTCGTAAGAGTCTGTCAGCAAAATATAATTCTACTGGGATCTTGTGTTTTCAGGATGTAATTCGTGCAATTCGTGATACAGCATTTGTGTCTTCAGACTTTCCGGTCATTCTGTCATTCGAAAATCACTGCAGGTGATAAATAATGATTATAATATGGTGTAAAGATTAGTATAGTAATAGGTCTGAAGTTTATTGCATCTTATAGCTGCAGGTACTGCTGACATAAAACCATACAGTGTTTTGTCTGAAAATATCTTATGGTGTCTTGCTCTAGTGTCTTAGAATCACAAATCATGATGCTCTACAATTGGTCTGTACAACATTATAACTAGTATCAATGATTAGGGTGGCCATAACATTTGACACTTATATGTTGAAGTGTGACTTGAAAATTTCAGTTGTCAATGTACTACTAAGCATGACCAAGCTATCTGGTTCTGTTTGTCGATACATATAACATACAACTTAACTTAAAAAATGTCCTGAAACATGTTATTGAACAAAACCTCAATAGTAACTATTAGTCTCTTACAAAGCCCACACTCGACTCCGCTGTTCTTATATTAAATAAAGAATCTTAGTCATTTCTATACACATGTCATTTGCCGTCACGCTTGCTGGGTTGTGTGCTCACTCTAACATTGTCATGTCAGTCTCAAACAGCCATAACCTGATCGACCTCAACTGCCAGATTTGAAAAAGTTTGTGTCTGTTTTCACACACCACACACGAACACACACATATACACACCTGCACACACATACATATGCACACATATGTTTCAAAGAAAATTTGCTGATGGTGCCTTATTCATGATGAAATTGAACCAGTCTTTATCTTACCCAGGAATGTAGTACAATTTATGCCTTATGTCATGTTTATGTGACAGTGGACATTACTTTAGTTCAGCATCCTGTTTCAAATAGCCAGTGATCGCATCATAAGAAAATAGCAGCTCCCATTGTTTCTGTCCTTGAATGCCAGTTAGTACCGTAAACAAATGGAAGGAGAGTTTCAGGCTCACCTTTGCACACCAGTGCCAGTGAGCACCACTTATCAGACTCAGATTTACTCACGGTGTACTTCATTAATTCCTTGTAGGCCCCAATTCACTGCCTTATTCATGATGAAGCTCCTGTGAACCTGTTTTATCAAATATGTTTCTAAACAGTAAGCCACAGCAGTACAAACTTGCCAAATATTGTGAAGAGATCTTTGAGGATTACTTGCTGAAGAAGCCTCTGGATTCAGCTGTGGTAATTATTGATTATGAATTAGTTGTCTTTTGTCATATGTAGTTAACTTCCTTGATTTCAATTACTTGGACGAGGGTTTTCTCTTACTTTCCATTAAGCTTTATAAAAATTAGTTCATTATCTTGGTTTATTGTCACAATATCATAATTTAGAAAAGTAGAGAATAAGACTTATTTGAGCACCTCTGTAGACATTCATCAGAACTTCAGAATGTAAAACTTAATTAGATATTAACAGAGATTACAGCAAAAGAACAGATACGGCCTGAGGACTATTAGTAGAATCAAGTCTATTCCTTGGTATGATTAGAGACACTCTGTTTTACTACATAGTCACTGAAAATATGGAGAATTAAAGGCAGAATCAAAGAGTGAACAAGGATCAAGACAATTTTAAAGAGCTACTAAGTGAAACTGAATAATTCTTTATTCTCATTTTATGCTGTAGAAGCACGAATAAAAGGGCATGCGAAATGCCCGATAGGTGGCAAGAGCTGAGGTTTCAGTGGCTTAGCCAATCACTCACATAAAATTATTGCAAGTGGGCAAGAGCCCCCTCTATAGGAAAAGTCTAGATCTGCCTCTCATTGACTGAGAACCTGAAATATTATCTGATGTTCAGCTTGACGTTTCATAGTGTCTGTTTTTAGCTTGAAGTTGGAGCGCCGCTGCCATCACCAAATCAACTTAAACGAAAAATACTCATCAAGAACAAACGACTAAAACCTGATGTCGAGAAACGTGAGACATTCAAATTAAAATAAAATTCAAATAAAAATTAGTAAATTTTTTACAATTTTTTACAATTTGTGAATTAGTGACGGTTTTACCTTTAGGCATGGGGGGAGTGCAAATCACTGTGGGCTGCTATAACTGTAGGAAGTGGTACCACTCAGACAGAACCTTTTCCCCTCTGTGCAAGAAACTCTGGATCCTTTACTGCTGTTAATCTCTATATAAGATTACTTTATATTATTTATAAATATAATATTATTCGGTTTGATAACCGTTATATGATGTCCAGCTATTTGAGATTCACTATGGGTGCTCCGTAAGTTCCTGTTTAATACTTGCAATTAATCATGGGAATTAATGAGAGTTAGTGGGAGTGCTACAAGGGTGCCACAGCCTGCAAAGTAAAAGCCGGTCTGAACGTGATCATTGTGTTCGAACATTCCATAATCTAGCGCAGTTGATGTCTTGTTTCATAAAATTAGATACTGCGTAAAATAAATATATGCAAGTAGATAAGAAATGTTGCACTTTCTCTGTTGAGTTAGCTATACAATAATAATTAAAATTATGAAATTATTAATGTCATATGCAATTTTTATTACTTTTCAAATATATTTTAAGTAATGATAAAAGATAAATGTGTGATAATTACTTTTGTAGGCCAGTTGGAGTTGATCTTACAAGGCCAGGAAAAGGCTATTTTTGATGAAAACGATCCAGTGGAAGATGCCAACACAGCTGAAGATGAAGAACAACCAACAGGTAAGCCATAATATTACCTTATCTTTTACATCTAACTATTGGGCCATAGATTAAACTATGAACGAGCAGCTTGCTGCTCAGTTAAAAGTTTATCTATGCATAAACGGTCAATTGGTAGGTAAGCCATAGATTTAACTATGCACGAATGGCCAATTGGTATGCCATATATTTAGCTATTCATATGGCCAATTGGTAAGCATAGATTTAACTATGCATGAATGGCCAATTGGTAAGCCATAGATTTAACTATGCATGAATGGCCAATTGGTAAGCCATAGATTAACTATTCATAAATGGCCAATTTTTGGTAAGCCAAAGATTTAACTATTCATAAATGGCCAGTTGGTAAGCCATAAACTCAACTTATTTATTTTATTTTTATATATTTACGCATTTCTATACCGCCCTTTCAAGTCCACTACTACTCAGAAGTGGTCCCGACTACAGCTCGAGGGAGAAGTGTTGGAGTTTTCACGCCGAAGTGCCACGAGCAACTGTTGGTGAAGGACTTGCTCAAGGTCCCTACGCGGTGGCTTGGGTCTGAATCGAACCTGCGACCCATCGGACGCAAGGCGTTGACTATCCCATTGCTCCACACATGCCCCATGTGCTAGCCCGAGATGTTAATCTCTGAATGTCGGCAGACATCGGGTTAATACTCGGAACCATGCAAACACACGGCCAAAGCGCTCCCAATGTAGCTAACTGTGCCTAAACAGTAAACAGCCAAAAGGCCACCACGAATAATTCATAATTTCATACTCTAATAGTTCAATCCATGATTACTGTATGCTTTCTTTATCAATCTTGTTTATATTTACTGAGAAATATAATTTCAATTTGCTTTCTGTATTTACCTGTACTTGTGTGATGACTGAATATATTATATATATACTGTAACATCATGTGATGTTTGCTTATGTGAAAGATCCAGCAGCTGGTGACAAGTCGGTTATGAATACTGCAACAACTCCATCTAAGGTAGGACTGAAATTTTCTGCTTCATGTCAATGGTGCTGGAATAAATTAAGAGGTGAAGGTGGAAATACAGTTTAGGCTAACATGCCTTTGCAGAGCCATTGCAGTAATGTGCCATGAACGCCTCTGAGTAGTCTTCTTGAAGGGCGCTATATAAATGTTCGAAATGAATGAGAACATAATGTAGTTTTTTTGGCAGATGATTTGAACTCAAGAACTAGTTTTGGTTTATAGTTAATGTGCGATGTACTGGATAGTATTTAAGTGTTTGACTTTGAGTTGGACATTTAGGAAATTGAAGGTAAAAACATCTTGTGACATTAATCTGCTGAAAATATTTCTTTTGTGCCATATCAAAGACTGATAAGCTGACTATATTTGGTGATGTTCAGTCTGGAATGACCAGCAGTATCTGAATAAAAAACTGCTCTTGAATCTTACACGGAATGAATTTCTTATCTCGACAAGTTTCAAACTGTGGGCAGTATTTAATTTAATTTATTGATAGGAAATATTGAAATCTCAGTTAAATTATCATGTGTCTTCATGTAGACAATTCAGTTTTTTTCTATATTCTCTGCTCAGATTTTATAATTATGCAGAATGGTATGAAATCAGAAAGACTAATTGAAATCTGGGAGTCTAATCAATTTATTTAGGAAAATGACACTGAATATAAATAAAGCAACCAACTATATTTCCATTGAATCTGTTTTTATTGTCAGTATCCATAAGTGACCATTATTTGACTTCTGACCATTGAATGGTGACTGGCAGGAGGAAGACGATTCTGACGTGCTGACCGACCAGGGAGATGGACTGACAGCCGAAATGGAGGCTGCACTGATGACCAAGTACAAGTACACGGGAGCCACGACAAACATTCATCCTTACCTCTCATCAATGGTCAACTACGCTCAACCTGTAAAATTTCAAGGATTTGATGTTGCTGAAGGTTTAAATCATTTTCAGTTGTCTTTTTCAGTTTAGATCTTATATTTTTCTGGATTGTTTC
Organism: Dendrobaena attemsi; assembly: GCA_034693945.1. Classification (NCBI taxonomy): domain Eukaryota; kingdom Metazoa; phylum Annelida; class Clitellata; order Crassiclitellata; family Lumbricidae; genus Dendrobaena; species Dendrobaena attemsi. The sequence continues at coordinate 16,264 of JAQFXW010000613.1, forward strand.
ATCATTTTATGATGAATTTCTTGCATTGTAATTACTATAATTGGGGTGTTTAATGCTGCTGAGAGAGAAGATATTTATATTATAATCATTGTGATGAAATGTATCAGCACTGTCCAACCCGCGCATGACCCGCTAGAGTTGACTAAGCTTTAGCTGTTTGTGTAAAAATTATGCAACATAAGTCTCTGACCTGAATTGGCTTATTGTTTAACGCTGAAATCGAGTTTCCACAATGCATATACTTCTAATATTATTCGTTATGATTGAACATTCCACAGAGTATGCTAACACATATAAAACATGACAATATATTATGCTAGGCATTGCTTTGATTTTACTGGTGCGGTCTGCAGCTTTGAGAGCAAGGTCTTTGATGGCCCACGGCGTCAAAAATGTTGGACAGCACTAATTTATTTTTGGCTTTCATATTGTCCTTTAGATTTGCAGTTTAACTGTTTTCTATGTATTGTGTAAAATTTGTAGAGAAGAATATTTGCTACAACATGTCATCGTTCAATGAATCGGTTGCATTGGGATGCCTCAAGCAGGCTGCCATTGAGTTTGTCAAGTATCCTTTCGAAAGAACTAACAGCTTGTGTTGATCTGTCTTCTGTGTCTTTACCACAGGATCATTGATCATTCAATTTTGCTTATTAGTCATGCCTTGTGAGTTTTTGGTAGAAGTTAGCATTTGTAACTACTGAAAAAGAAATATTAAAGCATATGATGCTTTTAAATGATTCCCTCGTTAGATTAATAAGAGAAGTACTTATCTTCCTTCCATAAGATAACATAGGACAAAGTACTGTTGCCTTTAAGAAAGAATATGGAGACTTTAAGAGCTGGTGTACAAAAACAGATTAATTTATTTTTTCCACTTTTAACCTAAGTCTATCAGCGTAATCATTTGAGGATCTAAACCATGTCTTAACAATTTGCTTAACCGTTTAGCTACAATAAACGCCAGATGAGTCGGATTTATCCGAAAGGAGCAAGAGTTGATTCAAGCAACTATATGCCTCAGGTTAGCCGAATTTGATTCTGCAACTTTGATGACATTGAAATAAATATATGTTTACTGGTTCTTCTTTTCATGTATTTAACCATTTTCTCGCTTTCATAAAGAAGAACACTGAAACAGAAAGATAATGACAATAAAGATACTTTTATTTGGCATAAAAGTAAATTATATCTACAGATCAGTAGTGTCAACAGATGTCTGATAGCTCAGCAATCCACAAAAGCTGAACTGTCAACCAACATATGTCAAATTATAAGTCTTGCTGTTCCATCTGCATCTGTAGCCAACTCGGTGCCATTGAGTACCTTGACTGAACAGCCAGTGGAGAGATAAGATGGTGAGGGAAATGACTGACTACATGTCCTCACGAAGCTGGGTGTCAGATAAACGAAGTCATTAAAATTCATACCCTTGACCAGTGGTTCTTAACCGGTGTTCGACAGAACCCCTGGGGTTCGGTGAGTCAACGCCAGGGGTTCGGCAGAGGTACTC
>JAQFXW010000614.1:0-17774 GCA_034693945.1 Dendrobaena attemsi
ACCGCCCCTTCAAGTCTCCTACTACTCAGAGGCGGTCCCGACTACAGCCCAGAGGTGTGTCGGAGTTTACACGCTGAGGCGCCACGAGCAATTGTGAGTGAAGAACTTACTCAAGGGCCTTGCGTGGCAGATGGAATTCGAACCTGCAACCCTTAGGTTGCAAGGCGGCGACCTTCACCACTACAATCAAATCAGTTTTATTGCATCCAGCAATTTGAAAATGAACAATGAGTGGCACTGATGAAGTTGAAAGAAAGGGGCAGATTGTCACAAAAGGCTATTCACAAATTGCATCATCAAGATCTTTACCTCATGAATGAATTCCATGACCAGCAAAAACAGAATAGAGATCTTGCTTCTGTGAGTAAGTAGGCCCAATCCATGGTGACACTACCAGCCAATAATTGTGAATACTGCCCTCAGTGTTGATGAGCTCCTTCACTGCTGTAGTTAGTCTGGATACCCAGAAATGCAAAGTCAAGAGTGAAAGCGACTGTGAATGCAAAGATGCAATAACGACCCACTTTCTTACAAAGTTGATAAAAAAACTGGAGCAACCTACAAAGGTTGCATTCTTAGCATTCAGCCAGTCTCTCGTTTCTAGCCATGCATCCATTCTGCTGTTTGCGTTTCAATTCATCTTCTCATTGTTATTTTCCTTGGCACAACTGTACTTTTCACCTTTATGCACAGTTGTCATTGATCTTCCTTTTCTATAGGACGTGTGTCTTGCAGCATTGCATATTTTCCAGGTGCGTTTTGCTTAGATTGCTTTTAGTGTGACTTTTGTGCTCAGTCTTTACCAATAGATTGCACTAAGGCTCCATGTCATGCATAATGCATATTTGTTAATGTTGGGTCTGCTGTGGTCTGCTAATGAGTATGTATATCATGTATACTATACTCATTGCAGCCTGGATCCCTTTGGGCTTGTTGCTAGTGGTTTGTCTGTATATTGGGAGTTATTTTTTTATATTTATGCATTGCCCTCTTCACTCCAGGTGATTCCCCTCTGCTCTGCTTGCAAGTGGAGCACAGTTTTCAGGGAGATGGACTTTCTTTCTTCTTTCCTTGTTTTGGAGAAATGTTTGGTGACTTTTGTCTAAATAGAAAGCAAAGGAATGTTGATTAACACCTTTAGCGCGTAATAAATTTATAAAAATCTTTCCACAGTTGTGTATTAAATTTGAGGCAATTCTATGGTGCTGGGCAGAGTTATAAGCATAGATTCAGGAGTCTTTCGCGCTGTGATAAAGTATAGAAGCCAGCATCTATGCAATTAGTCATAGGCCCTTTACTTTTTCTGACGAATTTATATAGAGCTAATAAAAATATCTCAATGGATCCGCCGTGATCTTATAAGCTGCACTGTATGATAATCTGGATATCACTTCATTTTTTCATACAACTTTGCTACTAGAACTAAAACTTAGTTTGTTACACTGTCTGTTTGTCTAAATTGGAAAAACTATTACCGATTTCACACAATAAATGTCAGTCTCATTGTCAGACAAACCATGCTGGGCATACCAGTGTCTAGAGATATTTACTGCAAACTTTATCATTATTTTTAGTTAGTTCATTTAGAATATGACCTAATTTATAGTAAGGAAAGCCGTTATTATAATTATTGCCGTTAGGAGGAATTTATTTGAGGTTCATGGTCAATAAATAGATGGATACAACACGGCCTAGTTTACTGTGGTTTACGCTAGATGAGTTAACACTGGATCTCGCTATTAAATGGGTTAAGCAAGGATAAAGAAGGAGAAATGGGGAAAGGGGAAAAGTTCCCAAGGACACTTTGCTAATTATTTTGATCTCGTGATGCTTGTTGGGTAAGAACTTAACCATTCAGGACAATATTCTGTTGTCCAGTAATGCAGTGCACACATCTGTTGACTGCTGCAGCCTTCAGATACCTGCTAGTTGCTTATGCTGACCTGGTCAGTTGGCAGCTCAGTATACTTGTCCTTGCCTCACTTCTAGCTACTGAATGAATTATTCATGGTAAAATTAGGTGTTTAGAGTTTGTTGTTTCAAAATAATGTAAAGAATTGGTTAGAGGCAAACAAATTTTCAGCATTTTGTAGAAGTGTGTGAACTGTTTTTGGTAAGCATTAAATGACTTAGCTGCACCAGAGCTATGGAGGAATGAATTTCTTTGGTGAAAAGCAAATGACTTGTTGACAGTAGTGTGGAAGAGAAGGAATATCAACTTTAGTGGTGCCAGATAAATTAGCAACAAAAGAGCAGAAGGTAGATGAAAATTCTCTACCTAGATCTGTAAGGCGGAGGGATGCCTATATTTATTGGTTGAAGGTGGATAAATATCTTCCATACTTGTTATAGGTGGGTGAATATTCAAATGTAGTGTTTTAAGACTGGCTTATATCCACATCTTGTGGTGACAGCTGGATGAGTATTTCCCTTAAGTGGTGAAACATAGATAAATGTGTGCATTTATACTGATGCAAGGTGTATGACTATTCAGTTTAGTGCTGGAAGACTAAGCATTATATGCACAGGCATTGTTAGAAGGTGGATAAATATTCATATGGTCTGCTGGAGGGCTGTGACTGAATGTTTACATCTTGTGATGGGAATGGTTTTGGAATATCCACATTTAGCTGTGAATAAAAAAATTTGATTCAACTATGCAATTTAGCTTTAGTTTCAATGCAGCCTCTCTTATGGAATCCTTTCCAAATGACTAAAAGGGTAGTGGTATCAGAAAGGAGCATGTTTTCAATTCAAGCTGTATTCTTTTCGTAAATTTTACGTACATTAAAAGTGACTGTAGTATAAATTTATGTAATGCCTGTTGAAGCCTCCCACTGGCACACTTTATTAAACTCAGTTTGATAGAAACGTCTCTTTAGAGTTCATAAGAATGTAGTTATTGTGTAGCACATCTTGAGCAGTTCAGTGTGTGACTTGTTATAGTGACAGTCGAATATTGAAAAAGTAATAACATGCCTGCAAAACATATTTTGATATCAATTTCTCCATCCAATCTCGATACCCTGCCATGCAGACTGGCCCCTAGCGATACTTAATATTAGTTGCCCAAACAATAGCAATCAATAACATCAACATTCCAGCTGAGTGATCTACAGTGAAACTCGTTCAGGTCAGCTTGATGTAATGAATAAGGAAATTTCTTGATTAATGAACCAGTTCACACCAACCGCTGGTGTACTATGTTTTGATAGACTAGTACTGAATTAAGTTATAATGTTCATGCTCTTTCAAATTTCTTATGTTTTTTGGAATTACGGAATTCCACCGACTCTTCTGACCAGTGTAATAGTTTAAAAATTAAAATTAACCTTCAGTTTTGCATATTACTAGAACTTTAATTGAGAAGTCATTTTCTGGTTTAGATTTTCTTTCTCTACTCTCTAGACAACTATATACATGCGTGCTGCTGCCTAATTTACCAGATTGTTTTTATTAATTGCTTGCTAAAGTGAATTTCCAAACTTTCTTTGTGTTAAAATTGTAATGTTGTCAGTTTGCATTCTGTTTCTGCTCAGTGTTCTTTTCTTTGTTTGCCTGATGATTTGTCTCTTGTCTGGGACTCTTTCAGCTAACCTTTAACTCCATCAGTTGAAATCAGAACAAATGTTATTCATCCCAGCTAAGCCAGCCTGCTGCCTTGATCCCCTTTCTCCTACCCCACTGTAGCTGCCGGTGCCTTCCTCCAAAATGATTTATCTGCTCTGTTGGACCTAGTTCTTTGTTGAAATTCTGTTGCCAAAGGAAATAGTCTAAGGCTGATTAAATTTCATTTTTATCAAATCTTTCATTCATGTATTTTGTAACTAAAATAAGTGAAAGAAGATCTGCGCTGCCTCCTCCTGGGTCCGTATATGTTGAGATCTGAGTGTTAGGTTCTTGTGTGTCTACTCAGGTTCCCACTGACTTTATTTAGTTTCTGCCTTTCCTCTCTCTCTCTTTGGTCTGCATCTGTGGCTCCTTTTTTTAGTATCTTTGCATAACTGTGAGTGTGTTTGTGTGACTATCTGTGCTCTATGTGCAGTGACTGCATTGCCATCTATGTGCTTTGCTTCTTTCTGCCTGGCTGTGTCAGTTCCTCTGTCTTGCTGCTAGACCCTTTAGCTTATCAACTTGTTTTTTGAAGTTCCTAATTAGAAATGTTCTGTAAATTTAATGAACTTAGGAATCCTTTAATCTTAGCGGTCTTCTTCAATATCACATCTCAGGTTTCCAATTCTAAAGAGAATTCTATATATTGCCATAGTAGAGGATAGATCAGGCCTGTAATTAAAAGAGTCTTGCCATGCATGAAAGAATTTGTAAGTTTCTTTGCATTCTTTGAGATATTGTGCATTATACCGTAGCCCAGCGGTTCTCAACCTGTGGTCTGCGAACCACTGGTTCGCGACTATGATGTACCTGATGGTCCGCCTGCAGGCCCTTAAATGAAATGTTTGTTATAGGAAAAGTTGTCTGAATTTTGAAAATGTACTGGTTTTTATTAGGTAATGTAATGATTTTCACCTGAAAGGGAAAAAGTAGGTCTATGTGAAAATGTCACTATTCACTTTAAGAAAGGTCACTCACTGGTAGGGCTTAATTTTTGTAGGAGAAATGAGATTGATTTACGAAAATTTGCATATATCTCTAAAAAACGTCGTGAAAATTTTTATAAGAAATTTTAGACTCGGTGGTTGAAAATTTGTACGGTGGTCTGCGATGCCGGGGAAAACTTTCTATGTGGCTCCGAAAAGATTGAGAACCGCTGCTGATATTTGCCATCTCAAATATGGATCAGTTTTATCTGTAATGTGTTAATGCTGAGTAAAAATTATCAGCATCTTGAAACATACCATCAGACTCTTCATTCTGAAAGATGGTCAGTTACTTATATGAGCATAATTTCTTAAATATCTTTTCTCAGTAACGTGTAATTACTGTTATTCAGTGCCTACTAAGCCATTATGCAATGTGAATAAATAAGAATTGTGATGAAATGGGACTAAATATTCTGTTGAGAGGTGATTTCATGCTTGAAATGTTAATGAGTTTAGTTTCAGCATCTTTCCTTGAGGACAGGAGATCAGCCTTCAGTGTTGGTATTTTAAGAACTTTGATTTGTAGACCTGATGTAATAGTTCACCGGAGTGAGTACCAATTATTTGCCTAGATTCAGATTGTAGAAGTTTGAGAATTTTGTATTTGCAGTTCAGGTTTTGAACACTAGACTATTGCATTACTAAAATGTTACAAGGAACAATGCTCTAAATTAAGACACACCCTCCCTATCCATGACCCTGCTTCCATATGTTGAGCTATTAAGGGTTGCCTAGCCCTGGGCAATTAGATTCTGATTCTGGTACCAGCCAAGATAAGTTACTGCAGCTGAATGCTGTTTATACTTTTTCAGGATAAACTTCTGTATCCAATCGGAAAACGGGAAAACGTTGTTCAGTGTGACTTCTGATCTGTCCAGTCTTTGATCTATTTACAGTGAGCTGTGCTGCAATATGGTTTGGGTTATCAGTCCATGCCTTAGGCCTCTGCACAAGGATAATCATAAACTTGGTTGTCATTATTTCTCTCTAGTTCATCATTTATTTCAGTTGATAATACTGCTTAAATAGTTCATTTATTCCAGTGATATTTAGATATGTATGTAATAATTATGTATAATATTGTATAGGATAATGTATATAATTTAGATATAAATATATAAGTATATATTCGTTTATTTTGCAAAAAGAGCAGGCTGACACACTGCAGTCTGGTACAAACGGTGGATAACTTCTATCACATTGATAATTTTATTTGGTTAAAAATAGAAGATAATTGTACGTTTTGGCAAAGGATATAATGTTATGTTCGATAATTTATGGATTTAGTTACTTATTTTTTATCAGTGTATTATGCATTAAATAAATGTTATGTTACATATACACAATGCTATTCATATATATTATATAATATATATAACCATATTTATATAAAATGCATATTATCAATATTACAGTACTTGGCTTTTATAGCAGTATACATTGCAATACAATATGTGAATTATCATTGTATTTATGCATTATTGACCATGATATTTTAAGTGTATTGTGCTTATTTTTGGTCATTTTCTTATGATTTGTGGTAGAATAGCAGCGATTGACTATTGTTACGTTTTTCTTTGCTATGAGGAAGTGGCTGTCTGAAACAGACTTGACTAGGTCTCCAGAGGTAAACATCTAGACAACAGGGAATCGTAACCAGTCACTGAGGTCCAAATACATTGCAGGCTGGCATTTTTACCCTTAATCCTGGAATATTCTAGTCCTTAATTTCCCTTGTGTATACATATTCAATAGTAACATAATTATATACAATTTTCTATACATTGCCCATATCTATATAGAAACAGGACACCCTATGGAAAGAGAATGTCTATGTATAAATATACATTGTTCTTACAATGTCACATTTATGTTTTTACCTGGAACAAATAAATTAATTAATTAATTAATGAAGGAATTAATGAATGCAGGTTTGTCACTGTGAGCAATGATTATAAATTATGATATAAATAAATATATATATAATATGTATTCATTTATTATATACCAACATTACATACCATACATTGTTAGATTATGACCTATTTTATTACTGGACCTGCACCATACTTATTGTCGCCCAAGCATAACTATATAATAAAAGAGTCCTTGCTGCTCACCAACAGGACATCAAAATTCAGCATGCATAAAGTATATAAGTGGCATATTCAATAGTAAATGTGCATTTGAAATGTATATACATATCATTATGTATTTTTGAAGCTACAATACATCTATGTAAAGTAAATATGTATGTGTGCTTGTCAGATGCAAACAAGGCTATTTACTTACTTATATTTTGCATTTAAGTAAATGTATAAGTTGGCTGCCATAATTTGGGGTGGGTGTAATGAACTGTAATCTAATTAATTATTGTTAAATTTTAGCCTGGCTGGATGGGTGGGTTAACTGACAGATGTGTGGTCTTTGGTGATGAAGGGTAGAGGTGAGGCTGATGGAGCTGCTGTTGGTTGGTGATGTTGCTTGGAACTTCAAAGGCATGCAGAGGGCACCCTTTGGAATTTATATTGCCTGTGCCAGGCCATTGCACATTTGGAGATGAGCACCAAGATGGGAGAGTTTACAAATGATGTGGACTGGCTTGACCAGTGAAATGTTATAAGAGAAGAAGAGTCCTCTTTGCACAATGAGGCACATGTTGCTGTAAAGTGTTGACTTTGACTTAACTGGTTGGAGCACATTTTCTTTAATTGATGGGCATTGTCATTGTGTTGATCTTGACTTAGACTAACCTGTTCCACTGTTTATTTTGTGTTCTTACAAATATTCTGATTTGGTTGAATTTGGAAGCCGTTATATGTTTATATTGTGTGAACTATTGGATGCCAGAAAACTGAGATCTTGATTAAACAAACATTATAACATCAGTCATAGTCCTAGAAAACTTTGTTGTGGAACATTTGTGTCAGTAAATATCACACAGTTGTAGGAGTCCAACCAGACACCTTTTTAGTGTGACTGAATTGATTAAAATGACACAATTTGCTGAGATTGGAATCCTCACTCAGCATTGAGGCATGATTTGCTGTAAAGAGGAGTTCCAGCAGGGAGAACCAATTTCTGAAAGTGTTGCAGAATTCATTAATCACTGTCATCATCAGTTGTTGATGCCAGATATTTGGAAGTGATGGGATTGGGTACAAATAAATTATTTCCATTGCCCTCGGTCATTTGTTAAGTCCATTAATTACTCCCTTAGTTTCAGTCCAGACTGCTCTTAATGTTAGTCCCTTAGTATTAGTTAAAGGGATATTATGTCTTGATTTATTTTGTGTACAGAACTTGATCTGCCTTTGTTTCTTCTCCTTCAGATCTTGCATGTAGTGCATTGTGTAGGATTTGGTCAACTGGCTTTGTCTAGAACTCTAGATCTAACTCTTTGTCATAACTCTAGAAGAGTTGTTTGGATATAGGGGATGTCTCATTTCATCATTTCTTGTTTCAGCTCATTAATTTTTGAAACCCAGTAGTCTTCCGTAGCCAACTCATTTCTGCTGTTGAAATTCTTTTCTCATCTTGTCCCACCCTCCAATCCATGTGGGAAATATAATTTGTATCTAATCTACACCGTGGTTCAATAAAAAGTAAGCCAAACTGTTTTTGAATTTTGATATATCTCCAAAACCCGATACTGAATCATACTAAAACTTTCCACATATTTAGAGAAGTGAACCAAGAATATTATTCCAAAATATCATGTGATTGTACTGTTCCATAAATTTTATATGAGTCTTCAAACTTCATATACCGAAAAATAGGTTTAACAAGCAAATTTCGACTCCTTGATTCAATAAAATGTAAGCCAAACTTTAACTACCGATTCTTTTTGTGTTATGAACAAATATTAAAACTTGAACTATAATTATTTTATTAGTGTTTTCAAAAGAAAAAAACGCATATTCTTACTTTTTTATTTAATGATATATGTTTTTTTCTGCGCAAAAATGAAGGCAATATTACGATAGAGGATAATCGACGGGCTGTCGTTCAATGGCGCCAATGCCTCCAGGCTTGTGTACAAGCAGAAGGATATTTTGCACATTTTCTTTAATTAAATCATCAACCATAGGCCTACAACTGAGAATTTCTTCAAAAAATATTAAAACTGTCTTCGTGTTAGAATTAGCCCACTTTTTTTTACAAAATCTGAAAGAAAATTGCTTGTAAACCTAAATTTCGGTATATGAAGTTTAAAGACTGTCTATGTATAAATATAATGGACACTTAGACAGCTCTATATATTTCTTGGTTTTCTTTGATAATTAATCTGCCTTTCGGTGCCCTGTTTAATTGTATATTATTCTGAATGCCCTTGAAGTGTGTCCAATTCTCTGTTGTATGCCTTTTTTGTTGCTACCATCTGCCTTTACTAGCTTTGCCATATAGACAAATTATTGCCCTACTTGCTGAATAGCTTTCCCATGGATATCGATATGCGAATCTTCTACTGGTTTGGTCAATCAACTACAAGACACTATGAAACAATGTCTTGTAGTTGTGGTCCACTTCTAGTGAAGAGGCCAGTGTCAGCAATCAGAAATTATTCACCTGCCATATATTTAATTTGATTCTTGCCTTTGTGGTGTTGTAAAGGCCAACGACATTTATTAAGGCATTTTAAAGCAGAATGGGCAACTTTTGTATGGAAGTTTGGGTTGGCATTGCAAGCTGTTTATTGGGGCAGACAAAGTCTGAATAGCTAGCTGTGAGGTGGTTGAGAAAGAGCCTTTGTAGGTGGACCTGTGTATGCACTTGACCTGACTCGGTTGATTACTTTATAATAATAACAATATGCACACCAACATAGAGATGTTATTACTTGCATTAGTTACTGGAAGGTGTTGCTGATTTTCTATCTACTAGTAACTAGGCCTTGATGCACCTTTTAGATTGAAAGGGACCAATGGTAGCGGACCCAATGCATGGAACATGTGTATGATTTGTGTATAATATATGGTATAAAATACATACGGTTTATGTGTATATATGTGTATATATAATTTATTAGACTCAATTATGCGTAATATTATTATACCTGAATGGAGGTATTAACGATGACTTTTAGAGAAGGTGTAATCGTGTATATATGTATATGTTGTTATATACAATGTTTTTATACATGTGTGTGTGCTTGTATGTTAGGTGTTTGCATGTTGATGTGAGTTTACCAAATTTTACCTGCTAGGAATCAGCGTGAGATGATGTCCTAGCTTTTGGAAGCTGAGCCTCTGACTGATCCTATTTCGTCAGTTGATCTCTTCCAGCGTGACCTGTGTGATGTCATGCTGATGGGTGCAGTTTTTTCAAGAGGGAATTGATCCATGAGGCATGATTAAGATGCTATGTGAGAGTGTGCTAATGGTTTCCTAGATTGATGAGGTATGCAGTTGAGCAATATTTCCACAACATGCACTATAGTTGACCACAGTCTTGACTGGAAAGACAGCTGATGGCCTTTCCAGCTGCTAGAGCCATGGCTTCTGGAATCTAAATCTTCCGATTCCAGTCCAAATCAATTTTGTTTTGTGCACTGGACAAACTTCCTGGAAAGAGTAAACAGTAGTTACTTTATCACAGATGTAGCGCAAGAACAAACGACTGCTGCTGTTTTGGTAAATAGGTTTTCCGGGAGAGTCCTATGTTGAAATCTTAAGTTCAAGTACTTGGTGAGCTGTGTTCAAATCTCACCATTTGTCTTTTGCTTGCTACAACTATGAAAAATTGATTTTGAAAGTAAAAGTTTACCTTTACGACTGCTTAAAGAATACATGTAGATAAAGTGTATGGTCTTTGATTTTCAGGCATGTGCTTTTGATAAGTGGATGGTGCTGAGTTTCCCAGTAGTCCGTCTTCCAGTGCCTTATGATGGAACGACAAACACACCGATGGAACCGGTCTTCTGCCAGAATCCCTCTGGCAATTTGCTGGTCCTTTGTGGTCCTTAAAGCCTGCGGATTTGGACATGTGTCAGGTAGGAAGAAAAACACTTACCTGGCACTAAAGCTGTGTGTCAGTTTTTCAAGTGGTCTGGATTCGTATGTTTATAGCACTGAATTTGTGTGCCTCTCTTTCAGTATCTCTGCTTCTGCCTTTTGCAACCTGTGTCTGGCTTCATTTCTAATCTCCTCTGTCTGTCTCTTTCTGTCGTCTGCTTTCCTTATGTATTTCGTGGTATGTTAATTATGTTTTTATCCGTGATGTTGTGCATATAGTTGAAATAGTTTTGTGTTGATTAATGGAATTATTTTTATTAAATTTTTTTTGTCGCTGCCTCTGTTTCATAGTCTATTTTTGTGCCTCTACAGATACACAGATATAAAGAAATACAATAAAAAGATTCAGGCTCACACATGCACTTGCATACACACATGTATCATGTACAGAGTAGCAATATACATTGTACATACAAGTACAGAAGTTCATTTTCAAATGCATTTTGTTCATTCTATCTCCAGTCTTTTTGCAATGCATAATAGTTAATGTTGGTCCAATCTGTGGTGTATGCTCCAAGACATTGGACAAAGCAAATGGTGCCTCCTTATTCTACTTCAGTTTAAAGCTGTCTTTGCAGACAGAAGCTGACATCTGCTCTGATGTAGCACATATGTTCATTCAGGTCTTAGCAGTTAGTTGTCCTGTCACCTTCTAAGTGAGTTCCTACACTAGCTCTAAGGAGACATACACAATATTTAGGACCTAGTTTATGCCTTTTTAATCGGCAGGTGTTCTTAGCAATGAAAGAAGTCTATTCTTGTGGCCTTTATTAAAGGTCTTCATTCAGTTTAGACCATTGAAATTTTGGCTTTTAATGATGCTTTGTATGTATGCATGTATGGGGCTTTGATATTTTACAGCCAATAATTATCTGTTGTTTGATTTATAAATGGCAGTATTAGAGGTTTGTTGTTGTTTACATGCATTTTATAGATCTAGGTTCTTGTTTGTGTTTCTTTGTTTTCATCTATTTAGAATATATGTCATTGCTCATTTACTGTAAGAAGTCTATTTTTTCTGTGCTTATTAAAAGTTATAACTTCAGGTTTATGCCTGATTTATATAATGAAGAGTAATTTTACTTTTTGTTGCCTACTGACATTTTGTGTGTTGCTACTTTGTTGTTCATCAATAGTATTACTGTTCTGGGTGTTGCCCTCTTAATTTGATGCTACTAATTTCTATTTGGGAATCTTAACTGGATGTTAAACCTTGTACCTAACCATGATGGAGCTACTGTGGGTTGTTACTTCAGGTTCAGAAGTTGAATAACTGGCCTCCATAGATTGTTCTGGATCTTGACTTTGCCCCATTTTGTGTCCATTTTGAATAGGTGTGTTATTTAGAGGTGACTGTGCTTCTCGATCCAGTATGACCAAGAACATGAACAGGTGTATAATGTATGTGCTTCTTTATTCAGTTAACCCCCCTCAATAATATACAATTTTACATCATGCAATTGTCAAGCAAGAATCCAATTACTGTTATGTAAAAAGTAGCAATGTATGCAATTTTTCTGCAAGAGATGGATTATTTCTGTTGTTGGTGTGTTTCCTACTTTACTATAATTAATAATAGAGCTGCTGATCAATCACGGATTAGGTGTGCGATTACCTGGTTAAAAATTATGTGAATAAATAATATTGCAAGACAAGAAGGAATTTAGGATGTCTTCATAGCAATTTGTTGTTCAGTTATCACCTGCTGCCAATGAAGCATCTGTTTATCATGGGGGCTGTATTATGCACCTCATTTGTAGTATTTTGTGCAGTACCCTACAACTCATTTGCATGGGCTTAAGGACCCATTTCAGTATAATTTGCAGAGTTGGGCTAAAGTGACTAAGTCAGTGTGATGTTTTCTAAACAGCAGCATTTGGGGTGACAACCATTGAAAATGGATGCCACTAAATGGGTGAGAGAAATAGTATTCTGCAGAGAAATAGTATTATGAAGTTATCAGCCTTATAATAGTAGAATTATTTAAAGAAGTTTCTGTGACTGATAGTGACTGATGCACTTGTTCTGAAAGGTGTCACACAACAGAACTTTAATTGGACTAAAGTTTGTGCATTTTCTCAGCTTTTTGGCAAAAATTTTCACCTTTTCTTTTGGGAAATTTCTGAGAGCCTATCCAATATTACCAGCGACAGGACAGGTGCATGCACTTCTCGATCCAGTATTTCCAATGGCAGGATCAGGTGTGCTTTGAAATTTGTTGTTTCTAAAGAATGTATAAAGGTCTTCAAATTTTTGCAGAAAGGATCACAGCAGTGACAAAGTTTCAATTCTTGTTCTTAAACTGTGTAATTTTATGCCAGGCTCCTATATGGCTGGAAAAAATTATCTGGAGACCAGAAATGGGCAGAAAGCCTGACTTTTTAGGGCATGTTTGCAGTCACTCGATCAATCAATGCAGCCCTTAATTATTTGAGTAAAGATTTTTTTTATCGATTTCACTATCTTCTGGGAAATCCCAGAGAGTGGAACAGCATCCAGAGAGACCTGTATGTGTGGTCTACAGAAAATAAGGCTGCCTTCTAGTTTGCATTTATAAGTAATTCAATTCGGCTGCTCTTGTAGTCTCTCTGTCCAGTCTTGATTGAACCAGACAGTTGAGCATGAAAATGCGATTCATGGTGGATCTACCAGGAGTGAGGCTGTGCTATTCTATGCATATGCTACCATGACCTTTTTACATGTTTTCCTGACTTGACTGAGAATGGGATTCTAGATGGCTGTACTGGTGGTCCAGCGTGCTAATTGGTAGACTGCCATTTGTTACACAGCTGCTAGTTCTATCGATCTCCAGCTTATTAAAGCAGATGGTCCTGGATTGAGTTGTCCATTTGCAGTGTAGTTCCCCCCTCAGAGATCCTCTAAATACAGTTGTGGAGCACTGTTAGTTGATGGCTTTGAATGTGGCACTTTGTAAATATAACAGAAATTAAGTTTACAATGCAGATATTGAGATTGTATCAATTGAATAACTGCACAGAGGAACATTGTGTGTTTTTTGGTATTATTTGCCAAAGAGTTTGTATTCTTGCAAAGTTTTCAGTTGTTTTCTGCCATTGTCATGTGTTTGTCAGTTTTATATTCATACATTTTCATGTTCCAGTAAAACTACCATTGATTAATTAGGTGTTCTGACATCTAAGTCTGACTGACAGATTCCTCTCTTCCTGTTTTTAGCCAGCAAGACTGCAATTGATCATTGGAAAGATGAATAGGAAGAGGAAAAGTAGCACTAGTAGCAAGAGGGGGCGTGGTAGTGTTATGCTTTAAATTTTAGCTACTCAAGCCTGCCCTGCCCTCTGTCTGCAATTGTTGCTACTTAACTGATTCCTGAGAACAGTTGCCAACGGTGGGATGCCTGCCTGTCAGCAGGCGAAACCCAAGCCTGGAAACCCAAGGCTGGCTGAAGCATGGCCAGTGGAGAGAGGGAGGGAAGTGAGGGAGGGAAAATGTCCTGATTGACAGCTGGCCTGGGTAGAGAAGTAGTTATGGATAGGAAAGATGGGATGCTTCAGATGGTGATTGACTCTGCATATGCTCAGCTGTTGTTTAGTTGGGCAGATGGACCATGTGGAAACATGGCCTTTATGCCCATCAGTTACCTAAGTTATATAGGTCTCCAATGGTGGACCAGGGACCAGAATGGAGGGCAGAAGAAGAAAAGGTGGAGGAAGACCAGAAGGAGGAGGAGTTTGAATTGATAAACTGAAGAGGAAAGGGACAGGATTTGGGTGGGAAGGTTGGATGAATGAATAATTTATGGTTTGCTCTGCTGCCTAAAATATGTTATCCTTCAGCTGGCAGATTGGTTATCTGATGCCGCTAGTGGGCCTTAAATGTCTGGCTACACAGCCTATGTAGTCTCTGCCCTGAACATGAGCAATGCTGTTGACCTTAAGATTTGTAAGATTTCACTCTTGCTGTCTCAGCTTTCTGAAGTTTCTGATTACATCTTTCATTTTCATTTTCCTATTAAATAATCCTGATCTAGATCCTGATACTAACTATTTCTCCCACAGGCTGAAAGAAATCTGCTACCTCACCCCTTGTGCTTTAGGTAAGAACTTTAAATGGGTATTGGACCAATTGTCTTTAATGCATATCAATTGTTGTAGTATTATAAACAAATTACCTGAACTAATTATCTTACTTGAGTCTGTCCCAGTGGATATATTGGCTGTAAATGAAACTCATTGAATGATACCACTACAAACCAAATTCATATTCCAGGATACAATTTCATTAGCAGATGTAGATCGGCAGGTCGTGGGGAAGTGTAGTTTTTTTTTATAAAATCTCAAATAATCTACAAACAATTAGAAATAGATTTTCTCCATCATTTTTATGAGAGCTTGTTTATTCAATTCCTTATAGGCCCAGGACAAGACTTGGAGGAATTTAATTCTGATTTTGGTCTTCTCATCTCTTCTTTGACTGAAAAAACAAAGATGTTTTTATCCTGGGTGACTTCAAAATTGATCTGAAAGCCCAAGGTCACTCCTTGACTGGCAATTTTCTTGACTGTGTTGTCCTCCAATCACCTTTTACCTACCATTATCAAACCGACTAGAATCACTCCCACTTCAACAACACTAATTGACAATATTTTATTAAATTCTGTTTCTAAATTGATTGATTCGTCCATAATTGTCACTGACACCTCTGACAACTTACCAATTATGATTAGACTCCACCTCACACATTCCCATAAACCTTTATATTCCTATGCAACAACTAGAACGATTGATGAAATAGCATAATTTAAATCTATGCTTGTTCAGATTGATTGGTCAACTGTTCATGCACTTTGCCGGAATGATAATCCTGATATTGCTTATGATGAGTTTTTTTCGTTATTCAAGGCAGCATATGATAAAGCATTTCCTCCAATTAAAAAAATGAACATTAATAAGCAAAATTGTACTGTTTATAGAAACAAATTTAAGACACTAAGAATAAAGGGGGAAAAAAATTATTACGAATCTGAATTTGCAAAATATAATAATGATGTCAAAAGGACTTTGTGAGTTATAAGAAATATAATCAATGCTAGCAAAGTTGATAAAGATATTGATGCTCTCTGCATTGATGGATCCACCATTATTGATCCCAGTATATTGGCTGAGACATTTAATAATTACTTTAGTGGCCTTGCTCAATCCCTGGTTGATAAATTACCATGCTCAAGTAACTCTTTCACCAACTACCTGAACTGTCATACGAGGCCCAACTCATTTGCAGTGATCCCTACTTCTTCAGAGGAACTTATTTCCATTAGTCATTCCATGAAAACCACCTACAGCACTGGTCTTGATGAAATTGATCTTCTATTATGCATTCCATTGTTGATTATGTTGCTACTCCCTTGACTGATATTTTTAATTGTTCGTTTTCCACAGGAATAGTACCCTCTGCACTAAACTAGCTAAAATAATTCCCATTTTCAAACAGGGAAACCAGAAGGACATTACCAACTATAGGCCTATTTCTATCTTTCCCTACTTTTCCAAGATTCTTGAGAAATTAATGTACAACAGCTGTATGATTATGTCACTAAAATGAAACTCCTCTACCCTTCACAACATGGATTTCAATCTGGCCACTCAACATCCATGGCACTCTTAAGTATCCAAGATAATATATCCTCGGTTATCGAAAACAAAGAATTTTCTATCGGTATATTTTTTGATATTGCTAAGGCTTTCGACACGGTCGATCATAGTATATCACTTGCAAAACTTGAAAATATTAGGATCCGGGGTCAAAATTTATGTTGGTTTAAAAGTTATCTCACCAATAGAAAACAACTTGTCGCATGTAAGGGCCATTTATCTAAACTTAGAGTGATTAATTTTGGAGTTCCACAAGGCTCTATACTCGGTCCTCTACTATTCTTAATATTTATCAATGACCTTGCCTAACGCTTCAACACTTGCCAATTTTATTATTTTTGCTGATGACTCCAACGTGTTTTTTTCTCATAAAATTATGACAGTTTATTTCAAATAGCAAACCAGGAAATAAAAAAAATCGCAGATTGGTTCATAAGTAATAAATTATATTTAAATCTAAATAAAAGTAGCTACATTCTTTTTCGTTCTCATAGGAAGAAGGTTCCCACATATACAAAGTACAATCGCAGTTGATAACTTCAAAATTCCCCAAGTTTCGGTTAAATGTTTTGGTGTCCATCTGGATCAACATTTGACCTGGAATATTCACATATCTCAAATTGCATCAAAGATCTGAAAAATATTGGAATACTGTCACGCATCGCTTATTTACTGCCTACTTAGGCCTGCTTACGCCTAAATCTATATTGTACACTCGTTTATCCATATTTAGCATACTGCAACATGATTTGGGCTTCTAATTACGCCACGAGACTAAAACATCTTGGTACTCTCCAAAAAAAGATCTGTTAGGGTAATTCCAGGATCGGGATTCCGTGCTTCCTCAACTCCATTCTTTCATCAGTTTAAAATTCCACAACTTGAGAAAATTAAAACTATCCGAATTTGTGAATTCATGTTAAGTATTAATATGGAACAGCCTACCAATTCAACTGAGAAATGTCCTAAGCTTTCGTTTGTTTAAAACTCAATAACGCATTTACATCTTTTCGAAGAGTTCTTAAATCTTATGGTGTGTGTTTTAATTCGCTAGTTAAGTCCTTCACTAATTAACTTCCTAGTGTTTTTTTCACTGTAGTATACCATGATTGCCCTCTTTGCAATTATGCTATGTACCTTACTTTAGGGCGACCCTTGCCAGCGGGATCTAGGCCCTTTTAGGTTTCTCCCGCTGCTTCCATTGTCTATCTAATTGTAAAAAAAAACGTTTCTGTAAGATTTTACATTGGAATCAATAAAAAGTGTGGTTATGGTTATTATTATGGTTTTGCTTTATTTCGTTTTTGTCAATTGAGATTATGTTGTGTTAGTATTATTGAAGACGATAACATGATTAGGGCCTACTCAATTCCAATGTGCTTTTCTGTAGATGTTTCTGTGCTAACTCTGTCTGTACTAGATATCTCCCGTCAAAAATGACGGTAAAACCTCGTTTTTAACCCGTAAATAATCACGGGCTATTTTAATCAACGACGTCTTAGTGAATACAATTTCAAAGAATATACTTA